>WNWK01019093.1:27500-38542 GCA_009830355.1 Cherax destructor | reverse complement strand
CGTCAACAAGGGGTTTACCCCCAGCCACTTTGGTGTGTTTGTTGGTGTGTGTGTGTGTTGAAAATAAAAGTTTGGAGTGATTGTGGTGAGGGAGGAAGGGAGGAGTGGTGTGGGGTGGTGTGTTGTGGGGGTGTGTAGGAGGGAGGTGGGAGTGGAGGGTATGAGGGAGGTGGAGGGAGTGTGTGTGTGAGTGGAGTTTTGGGGAAAGGGAGTGTGGGAGGGGGGTTGTGTAGTGGGGGTTTGTGAGGGAGGGGGTGTGAGTGGAGGGTGGTGGTGGAGGAGGGGTTGGGGGGAGTGTGTGGTGTGTGTGAGGGGGAGGTGTGTGGGGGGGGTGGAGTGGAGGGGGTGTGAGGGAGGGGGTGTGTGTGAGTGAGTGTGGTGAGTGGTGGGAGGGTGTGTGTGTGGAGTGGAGGGGTGAGGTGGAGGTGTGGTGAGGTGTGTGTGAGTGAGGAGGTGTGTGTGTGAGTGAGTGTGTGTGTGTGTGTGTGTGAGTGGAGTGTGTGTAGTGGAGTGTGTGTGGAGTGAGTGTGGAGGGAGGGTGAGTGGAGGTGGGGGGGTGTGTGTGTGTGTGTGTGTGTGTGTGTGTGTGTGAGTGTGTGTGTGTGTGTGGAGTGTGTGTGAGTGGAGGTGTGTGTTAGTTACCATTTTGTCCTAGGCACATGTCAATTAAAGGGGACATTAGGCCTTTGTATATGTTTGAAGGGAAACTGAATGTTTTGCCCCTGGGTTGGTGTGTGTGTGTGTGTGTGTGTGTGTGTGTGTGTGTGTGTGTGTGTGTGTGTGTGTGTGTGTGTGTGTGTGTGTGTGTGTGTGTGTGTGTGTGTGTGTGTGTGTGTGTGTGTGTGTACTCACCATTTGTACTCACCTATTTGTGGTTGCAGGGGTCGAGTCATAGCCCTGGCCCCGCCTCTCACTGATTGCTACTAGGTCCTCTCTCCCCTGCCCATGAGCTTTATCAAACCTAGTCTTAAAACTATGTATGGTTCCTGCCTCACTATGTCGCTTTCCAAGCTATTCCACTTCCTGACAACTCTATGACTGAAGAAATACTTCCTAACATCCCTTTGACTCATAGGAGTCTTCAACTTCCAATGTGACCCCTTGTTTCTGTGTCCCCTCTCTGGAACATCTTGTCTCTGTCCACCTTATCTATTCCACGCAGTATTTTATATGTCGTATCATGTCTCCCTAACCCTCCTGTCCTCTAGTGTCGCAGGCGATTTCCCTTAACCTTTCTTCGTAGGACAATACCCTTAGCTCTGGGACTAGTCTTGTTGCAAACCTTTGCACTTTCTCTAATTTCTTGACGTGCTTGACCAGGTGTGGGTTCCAAACTGGTGCTGCATACTCCAGTAGGGCCTGACGTATATGGTATACAGAGTCTTGAATGATTCCTGGGAGGTATTGGAACGCTATTCTTAGGTTTGCCAGCCGCCCGATGCTGCAGCAGTTATCTGATTGATGTGTGCCCAGGAGATGTGCTCTGTGTGTTTTTTTTTTTTTGTGTGTGTGTGTGTGTGTGTGTGTGTGTGTGTGTGTGTGTGTGTGTGTGTGTGTGTGTGTGTGTGTGTGTGTGTGTGTGTGTGTGTGTGTGTGTGTGTGTGTGTGTGTGTGTGTGTGTGTGTGTGTGTGTGTGTGTGTGTGTGTGTGTGTGTGTGTGTGTGTGTGTGTGTGTGTGTGTGTGTGTGTGTGTGTGTGTGTGTGTGTGTGTGTGTGTGTGTGTGTGTGTGTGTGTGTGTGTGTGTGTGTGTGTGTGTGTGTGTGTGTGTGTGTGTGTGTACTCACCTAATTGTACTCACCTAATTGTGGTTGCAGGGTCGAGACTCAGCCCTGGCCCCGCCTTCGCTGTCTGCTACTGGGTCTCTGCTCTCCCTGCTCCATGAGCTTTATCATACCTTGTCTTAAAACTATGTATGGTTCCTGCCTCCACTATATCTTTCTAGTCCATTCCACTTCCTGACTACTCTGTGGCTGAAGAAATGTTTCCTGACATCCCTTTGACTCATCTGAGTCTTCAGCTTCCAGTTGTGTCCCCTTGTTTCTGTGTTCCCTCCTGAAACAACCTGTCACTATCTACCTTGTCAATTCCCGCAGTATTTTGTATGTCTTATCATGTCTCCTCTGACCCTTCTTTCCTCCAGTGTTGAGTCCTATTTCCCTCAACCTTTCTTCATAAGACAGACCCCTGAGTTGTGGAACTAACCTGTCGCAAACCTTTGCACTTTCTCTAGTTTCTTGACGTGCTTGACCAGGTGTGGGTTCCAGACTGGTGCTGCATACTCTAGTATGGGCCTGACGTATACGGTATACAGTGTCTTGAACGATTCCTTGTTAAGGTAACGGAACGCTAATCTTAGGTTTGCCAGTCGCCATATGCGCCGCGGTTATCTGGTTGATGTGTGCTTCCGGAGACGTGCTTGGTGTTATACTCACCCCAAGTTCTTTCTGCAGTGTGTGTGTGTGTGTGTGTGTGTGTGTGACTCACCAATTGTGGTTGCAGGGGTCGAGACTCAGCTCCTGGCCCCGCCTCTGCACTGTCCGCTACTGGGTCTCTGCTCTCCTGCTCCGTGAGCTTTATCATACCTTGTCTTAAAACTATGTATGGTTCCCCCTCCACTATATCGTTCGCTAAACTATTCCACTTCCTAACTACTCTATGGCTGAAGAATTGCTTCCTAACATCCCTCTGACTCATCTGAGTCTTCAGCTTCCAGTTGTGTCCCCTTGTTTCTGTGTTTCCTCTCTGGAACATCCTGTCACTATCTACCTTGTCGATTCCCGCAGTATTTTGTATGTCGTTATCATGTCTCCTCTAACCCTTCTGTCCTCCAGTGTTGTTAGTCCTATTTCCCTCAACCTTTCTTCATAAGGCAGTCCCCTGAGTTGTGGAACTAGCCTTGTCGCAAACCTTTGCACTTTCCTAATTTCTTGACGTGCTTGACCAGGTGTGGGTTCCAGACTGGTGCTGCATACTCTAGTATGGGCCTGACGTATACGGTATACAGTGTCTTGAACGATTCCTTGTTAAGGTAACGGAACGCTAATCTTAGGTTTGCCAGTCGCCCATATGCTGCCGCGGTTATCTGGTTGATCTGTGCTTCCGGAGACGTGCTTGGTGTTATACTCACCCCAAGGTCTTTCTCCTTTGATGAGGTTTGTAGCCTTTGTCCACCTAGCCTGTACTCTGTCAGCGGTCTTCTTTGCCCTTCTCCGATCTTCATGACTTTGCATTTGGTAGGGTTAAATTCGAGAAGCCAGTTGCTAGACCAGATGTCAAGCTTGTCCAGGTCACTTTGAAGTCCTGCTTGGTCTTCATCCGATGTGATTCTCCTCATTAATTTCACATCATCTGCGAAAAGAGACACTTCTGAGTCTATCCCATCCGTCATGTCATTCACATATAGCAAGAATAGCACTGGTCCTAGGACTGACCCCTGTGGTACACCGCTCGTCACAGGCGCCCACTGTGATACCTCATCACGCACCATGACCCGTTGTTGCCTCCCTGTGAGGTATTCCCTGATCCATTCCAGTGCCCTTCCTGTTATACACGCTTGGTCTTCCATCTTCTTTACTAATCTCATGTGGGAACTGTGTCAAAGGCCTTCCTGCAGTCCAAGAAAATGCAGTCAACCCACCCTTCTCTCCTTGCCTTACCTCTGTTACTTTATCATAGAACTCCAGGAGGTTTGTTACACAGGATTTGCCTTCCCTGAAACCGTGCTGTCTGGCGTTGATTAACCTGTTCTGCTCCAGATGCTCCACCATTCTTTTCTGATGATTTTCTCCAAGACTTTGCACACTATACACGTAAGTGACACCGGTCTGTAGTTTAGTGCCTCTTTTCTGTCTCCTTTTTAAAGATGGGGACTACATTGGCCTTTTCCATATCTCAGGTAGCTGCCCAGTTTCAAGGGATGTGTTGAAAATTTTGGTAAGTGGCACACTCAGAACCTCAGCTCCTTCCCGAAGGACCAATGGTGAGATATTGTCCGGACCCATTGCCTTTGAGGTATCAAGGTCACTGAGTAACTGCTTCACCTCCCTCAGATGTTGTATTCCCTCCAGCACTCGATACATCCCTTGTTGGTGATGCACCCCGTCCTGTCTACCCAACTGCCTCCCTTCCTCCACTGTGAATACTTCCCTAAACCTCGAGTTGAGCTCCTCACATACCTCTTGATCATTACTTGTGAGTTCCCCATCTTCCCTCCTCAGCCTTATCACCTGATCCTTTACTGTGATAAGGCTGAGGAGGGAAGATGGGGAACTCACAAGTAATGATCAAGAGGTATGTGAGGAGCTCAACTCGAGGTTTAGGGAAGTGAGGGTGGTGAGTAATGGTATAATATGTCATTTTAACAGCTGCCTTACCCTGACTCAACAAATTTAGATGTCCACACACACACACACACAGTGTGTGTGTGTGTGTGTGTGTGTGTGTGTGTGTGTGTGTGTGTGTGTGTGTGGTGTGTGTGTGGTGTGTGTGTGTGTGTGTGTGTGTGTGTGTGTGTGTGGTGTGTGTGTGTGGTGTGTGTGGTGTGTGTGTGTGTGTGTGTGTGTGTGTGTGTGTGTGTGTGTGTGTGTGTGTGTGTGTGTGTGTGTGTGTCTGTGTGTGTGTGTGTGTGTGTGTGTGTGTGTGTGTGTGTGTGTGTGTGTGTGTGTGTGTGTGTGTGTGTGTGTGTGTGTGTGTGTGTGTGTGTGTGTGTGGTGTGGTGTGTGTGTGGACATCTAAATTTGTTGAGTCAGGGTAAGGCAGCTGTTAAAATGACATATTATACCATTACTCACCACCCTCACTCCTGTCAACCTGTCAACACAAAAGGGGTTGCATGTCTTCTTCTCCACACCCTCCTTCCTAGCTTCCTTTCTTCCTTCATTCCTTCCTTCCTTTCTTTCTTACTTATTTCCTTCCTTCCTTCCTGCCTTCCTTTCTTCCTTCATTCCTTCCTTTTTTCTTTTGTTCCTTCCTTCCTCTCATCTCTCCTTCCTTTCTTTCTTTCTGCTTTCCTTCCTTCCTTCCTTCCTCTCATCTCTTCTTTCCTTCCTTCCTTTCCTCCTTCCTTCCTTCCTCTCATCTCTTCTTTCCTTCCTTCCTTCCTCTCATCTCTTCTTTCCTTCATCTCATCTCTTCCTTCCTTCCTTACTTTCTTTCTTTCTTTCTTCCTTCCTTCTGGTATCCTGGGTATTGCTTTCAGTCACAAACTCCTCAAAACCATGAAATTCATCTTCAGAGACACTTCCATCTGTGTTAGAGCTATCACTGGGGAAGAGAAGAGTCCCAGATTCGTCAGGAAGTCAGGTATTTCTTACTGCTAGGCATGCTGAACATGGACTAATGAAATGGCTTTCCCACAATGCACCACTGGCTGTCCGATTTTTTTTATACTGTGCACACTGACCACACAGACCCATTCTCTCACATGTGGGCCTACCAGCTTTCTCCCACTTGATTTGAGGCCGCTAGAATTTATGCGTATTAATACGTCTGAAACAGTGGCTCGTAAGACATATATATACGACCGAAACAGTCAAAGGGTTAAATTATGGGGAATAAAATACAAAATGGGAGTTGACATAGTTACTTTTTGCTGATGATACTGTGCTTTTGGGAGATTCTAAAGACAAGTTGGAAAGGTTAGTGGACGAGTTTGGGAGGGTGTGTAAAGGAAGAAGGATGAAAGTGAACATAGATAGAGTAAGGTGATGAGAGTATCAAGCAAGTTAGGTAAAGAAAAATTGGATATCACATTGGAGGGAGGGAGTATGGAAGAAGTGAATGTGTTCAGATATTTGAAAAATTTGTCAGTAGGTGGGTTTATGAAGGACAAGGTTAACCCTTTAGGGGTCGCAAGGCCCTCTCCGAAACTCGTTCTCAGGGTCGCAAATTTTTCGGAAAAAAAAATAAATTATTTTTTCTTATGAAATGATAGAGAATATTTTTTCTATCATAACGCCACCCAAATTATGAAATTTGATATAAAACTAATGGAATTATGCTCTCGCAAAGTTAGCGGTATCAATGATGTTTACGCATCGTGATTTCGTCCACTTTGAGCCCTATTTTCGGCAAATTCCAAAGTTTCAGTCTACTAAAATTATAGCTATTTCGCTAGAATTCCATTTGTTCTATCAATTGAGTATAAGAAACTGCCAATTTACCGATTTAAACTACCCAATAAGGTGGTCAGAAATTTACAATTTGAAAAATTTCACAAATTTCAAAAGATGCTAATTTCAAAATAGGATCCAGAATAAACAAGACATACATTCCTGGCACTAAAATAACATTTTATCTGTTCATTAGTCATGTCTCCAGGCCCCTCTTACACTTTTGCTTTCCATTTTGAATTTTTATTCTCACAAAAAATAGTAGATTTACTGTTATGTATACAACTGCATCATTGTAAAAATGGTATAAATAATATCAGCGCACTTGTGTAAGAATATTAGACTACCCAGTTGATGTGAATTGGATGCATGCCATGATTTGTTTACTCTTGAACATCAGCAAAAATCAAACATTTTTGCTACTTTGCGCTCAGTTTCAAGGTACTTGTCATCGTGAAACCAGTCAAAATTATCTTTCAACTTTATTGATCCCTCTGGTAAGAACATGGCAGCTTTACACACTTTTTGATTCTTGGATTATAAAAAAACCCATAAAAGTCACTGTTGTAGTTTTGAGCGCTGGGATGGAGTTTGACTGTAAAATATCATCCATTCTATCGAATGAGACTAAGAAAATGAGTATACAAGCATAAATACTATACGAAAATAGATTGCAAAGTCGCCGTTTTAAACCAAAAACACGGTCAGTTTTTTCCCTCATTATGCACTGTGTGGTGCAGGATTTTTTTTATACTGCGCACACTGACTGCACAGACCCATTCTCTCACATCTAGGCCTACCAGCCTATTTCTACTTGATTTGAGGGCGCTAGAATTTAGGCATACTAGTACGACGAAAACCCTGGTGCGTAAGCCGTACTAGTACGGCCGAAACCCCGAAAGGGTTAACCATAGAACTGATGAAGGTAAAAAGGCGAGTGGTGCATTGAAGTATCTGTGGAGACAAAAAAACGTTATCCATGGAGGCAAAGAAGAGAATGTACAAGAGTATAGTGGTACAAACACTCTTATATGGGTGTGAAGCATGGGTTGTGAATGCTGCAGTGAGAAGAAGGCTGGAGGCAGTGGAGATGTCATGTCTAAGGGCAATGTGTGGTGTAAATATTATGCAGAGAATTCATAGTGTGGAAATTAGAAGGTGTGAAGTTACTAAAAGTATTATTCAGAGGGCCGAAGAGGGGTTGTTGAGGTGGTTTCGTCATTTAGAGAAGATGGAGCAAAACAGGATGACTTGGATGGTGTATAAATCTGTAGTGGAGGGGTAGGGGTCATCTTAAGAAAGGATGGAGGGAGGGGGTAAAGAGGTTTTGTGTGCAAGGGACTTGGACATGCGCAAGCATGTGTTAGATAGGAGTGAATGGAGATGAATGGTTTTGGGACCTGATGAGTTGTTGGACTGTGAGAAGGGTAATAGTTTGTGAAGGGATTCAGGAAAACCGGTTAGCTGGACTTGAGTCTTAGAGGTGGGAAGTACAATGCCTGCACTGTAAAGGAGTTTGGGACATTGTCTGTTTAGTGACTTCTAAACTATTGCATCTGGGCACCTCTGCAAAGACAGTGATTATGTGCAAATGATGATGAAAGTGTTTCATTCTTTTTTGGGTCACCCTGCCTTGGTGGGAGACAGCCAATGTGTTGAAAAAAAAAGTCTCTTTATGAGTGGGATGAATTATGTCTGCAATACTACCATTACTTTGTCACTTATTTACTGTACTCTAATATTGAATATTTCGCAGATCAATTAAACAATGTAAGTTTCACTGAAATAAGAAAAATTGCTTAGAATAATAAGAATTGACTACCCTCTTACTTATGGTTAAGCTGGTAGTTGCTAATAGTCTGAGCAAGATGGAAGACAGAGGAGAGGGGGCCACGGTAACCATCACTTATCGTCAAATCATCTTTCCATGGAACCACAGCACTCCTCACTACAATCTGTAAGAAAACAATTGCTTATAAATACCTAAGTTATTAAAAAATACTTAACTAAGAGCATCAAAATAATTATGCACAGAATTCAAAACTTGCTAACTAATCTGATTAAGCTTTATTAGCGATCAAGGCATTTGACCTCAGAAAAACACATGTATCACCGAGCACTAGTGATTACATCTTCCAGAATTTAATGAGATTCATTTAAAGTTGAAAGACTAGTTGCAATAACAAGTTCTGGGTTTATACATGCAAGCATATACTGAAGAATACAAAGTAAAGATGCACTATAAGGAATGCAACAGCAGGTGCTTAAACCTTTCAATGTCCAGACCCCCCCAAAATTAATACTGCTCCCAGTGTCCACTTTTTAAAAACAATGTAAGTCATTTTCCTTCTGAAATTATAGAGAAGCTTTTTCTTAAGGTAATGACACCAAAAGTAAGAAACCTGATGGAAAACTTACAGAATTAAGCATGCACAAAGTTCAAGGTCTGGCACAATTTAAGCATCAGCGATTTTGCCCACTTTGAGTTCTATTCTAAGTCTATTCCATTGCTTGATTCGACCTTCCAGTCTATTGACTGAGCACAAGAAATCACCCATTCAATTATTATAACTACCCTACAGAGCGTACAGAAGTCAGTAATTTGGCGAATTTTACACAATTATTTTCTTATACTGTGCACTCACTGCACAGACCCATTCTCTCATATCTTGGTCAAAATTTACTGCTCACAGCTTATCTGAGTGAGCTGAGCTCATGAAGTAGAACTACATGAGGAACCCTGAACTCAATGATGATGTTCTACATGATCACTGAAAGGGTTACATGAACTGCCTATAGCTCATATAAACACACCGTATTGCCTGTATACCCTTGTTTACACACTGAAGAGTATGAAAGAAGGTTGCAAGAAGATCTGGACAGACTTCAGGAATAATATGATAAATCATTACTGGAATTTAACCTTACCAAAAACCAAAGATATGAAGCTGGGGGACATGAAAAAAAAAAAAAAAAGCCTTCAAGTTTGATGTCATCAGGGGCTACAAAAAGTTCACAGATACAATCATCTCTTAACCCTTTCAGTGTTTCGGCCGTACTAGTATGGCTTACGCACCAGGGTTTTCGTGGTACTAGTACGCCTAAATTCTAGCGCCCTCAAATCCAGTGGAAACAGGCTGGTAGGCCTAGATGTGAGAGAATGGGTCTGTGCGGTCAGTGTGCGCAGTATAAAAAAAATCCTGCACCACACAGTGCATAATGAGGAAAAAAAAACTGACCGTTTTTTTGGTTTAAAATAGCGATTTTGCAGTCTATTTTCGTATGGTATTTATGCTTGTATTCTCGTTTTCTTGGTCTCATTTGATAGAATGGATGATATATTACAGAAATAGAGATAATTTTGATTGGTTTCACGATGGCAAGTACCTTGCAAAAATGTTTGATTTTTGCCTATGTTCAAGAGTAAACAAATCACGCTATGCGTCCAATACACATCAACTGGCGAGTCTAATATTCTTGCACGAGTGCGTTGATATTATTTATACCGTTTTTACAATGATGCAGTTGTATATATATCAGTAAATCTTCTATTTTTTGTGAGAATAAAAATTCAAAATGGAAAGCAAAAGTAATGTAAGAGGGGCCTGGAGACATGACTAATGAACAGATAAAATGTTATTTGAGTGCCAGCAATGTCTGTCTCGTTTATTCTGGACCCTATTTTGAAATTGGCATCTTTTGAAATTTGTGTGAAATTGGCCAAATTGCCAATTTCTGACCACCTTATTGGGTAGTTGAAATCGGTAAATTGGCGGTTTCTTATACTCAATCGATAGAACAAATGGAATTCTAGCAAAATAGCTATAATTTTAGTAGACTGAAGCATTGGAATTTGCCGAAAATAGGGCTCAAAGTGGGTGAAATCGCCGATGCGTAAACATCATCGATACCGCTAACATCACAAGAACATAATTCCGTTAGTTTCATAATTTTGGTGTCGTTATGATCGGAATAAGATTCTTTATCATTTCATGAAAAAAAAATCCCGAAAAATTTGCGACCCTGAGAACGAGTTTGGGAGAGGGCCTCGCGACCCTGAAAGGGTTAACCTGTGTCTCCATTAAATTTACATTGGGGACCTTAGTGCATCTCCCATAAATTTGTGCATAATTTCTGTGCCCTCAAGTATGATGCCAGTTGACATATTATGCATCAGTTCAAGTGTCTGGGTGTACTTTCACCTTGCATCATGGGTAACAATAACTTAGCAAGACATGTCAACATAGTACAGTGGTACCCAGAGTTTCATACTTTATTCATTCCAGAAGGCTGTTTGAGTGCCATTACTGAACAAATTTCTTCCCATAAGGAATAATGTAAATTAGATTAGTCTTGTTTCAGACCCCCAAAAATACACTTACAATAATACACTTACATAACTGTTCGAGTTGGGAGCAGTACGAAAATCGGGGTACTACTGTATACGCATTTTTCTTTTATAATGCTCTACAGGGTACACAAGTTGTCAGGGGCACAAAAACAATACATTGTTTTTTACCCAGGATAACCCAATGCACTTATCTCTATGTTTCCAGAAGTGTAGCATACTGAGTCAATTGTGATATAACATTTCCTTGTGTCAGAAGAAAGCACCGAAGACAGATAAAACCAATTATTTATATCAATTTACAGTGTACATTTCTGAGTAATGAAAAACCTTTAATCACATCTAACATCATAAGAAACTAGTTTACAGTGTTAAAGGCTGAAAAAATAATGAAAAATATCAATTTAGCATAAATACATGGGAAAGCATAAATACGTACTGCTATAAGCATTTTGCAGATGTTGCCAACAAGTGATAATTTTTTGTAAATTTTAAACCCATCACAGTTTAAAGGTTAAATACATAATTCATTTAGCACAGTAGTTACGTTCCTGAAATCGTCGTGTTAGATAAAATCGTGTTA
>WNWK01019093.1:0-22500 GCA_009830355.1 Cherax destructor | reverse complement strand
GTTTCATTATCTTCAGAAAAAGATTCTCTACTATGTATGTCATAAGAAAAAATACTAATTTTTTTTTTTAAATTCTTGGACCCTTTGGGGAATTTTCAGACTGGGGGTCTGGACCCTCAAAGGGTTAATGAGTGCAACAAATGACAATGAGGAATTCAGGTAAACACCCAAATCCTTCACTGATCCCACAGGCTGCAATCTGACAGTACCACCACCAAAGGCACCAAAATCTCCAATCTGTATTACCATGTTTTTTCCCTGACAATCAAAATTTCTGTTTCAGCCTCATTTAGGTTCAATTTTTCTATCTGTCATCCAAGACTAAATATTCAGCAAAAGAAAACTAAAGCAGAGTTTTGCATCATCAGCCTAAAAAATAATAATCAACCCCATGAGCATCCAACAGTGAGGGTAAGCCACTGACGAACAGTAAACAATACCAATACAAGAAAACAGCCTCTGACGAATGCTAAAGGGCAAAGGAGATGGCTCTGATACAGAATTATTTATTACTTTTTGATATGACCAACCAGAAAGATATAACATCAAAAGCAACAATACAGTATCCCAAGGGTCACACTTGAAAAGATCATTTATTGGTAATCCATGACCAGTGGTATCAAATGCAACAGAGGTGTCCAAGAAAGTTAGCAGTAGCACCGATGACAATGGCTGTGGCAGCAAGCTTCACATTATGTACTAGTGTATTTTATCAGTTTAACAACCAAACTGATGCACATTGTATATAAAGCAGGTACTGTATTATGAAGTAGTACTGTACTGACATTACATCTAGCTTCACCTCATTTAAACCTTGATCATGTAGATGGTGGGAAGCAGAGGATGCAGAACAGAAATACAGTGGACCCCCAAGTAACGAACACCCCGAAAATCGTACAAGTATGTAAGTATAATAGTGTGCCTTTGTGTGTATATTTGGGGTCCTGAATGAAAACCTACTGACATTTATTTTAAGGAGTAATTTTTTAATGGCACTGGCGGCTTTGAATGAATTGTTGTACGTCTGTTGGGGCTCTACAGACAGGCAGAACCTGAACTCTGACCACCAGTGGCCTGATTTAGAAGGTCTTGATCCTGTGAATTAAAGCTACCTTTTTCTTAAATCAAATCTGATTGCCTCCCAATTCACAGATGCTTTATGACCCCTACTGTAATAATTCAGTACTACTAATAATGTGACTCCTGAGGTGATAAACAACTTGAATATGAACATTATCTGTAGTATCATCACATGATGGCCCTGATGATACACATTACATGAAAACACTGCAGGGGTTCACTATGAAGGTAACACCTAATTTAGTCCCATCTATTAATTACACCTGTCATTCGCATGGTGTTAAATAGTTTATATATAAACATTATCATTTGTTTCTGCACAGGATATGAAAACACTGCTTGTGTTGACTGCCAAAGGAAGAACAACACGATTTACCTCTACCTATGAGGCCTGAAAATACAGTATACCGTCGATTAACCCTTTGAGGGTCCAGACCCCTCATCTCAAAATTGTCCACAGGGTAAAAGAATTTCCCCCACAATTTTTTTTTGTGTGTGAAATTGTAATCTTTTTCCAAAAGTAATGACAGCAAAAGTACAAAATTAGAAGGAAAACTTACGAAATTATGCTTTCACAAAGTTAGCAATCTCAACAATATTTATGCATCGGTGATTTTGCCCACTCTGAGTCCTATTTTCAGTTAATTACACTATTCCAGTTGACCAAATTCTTAGCTATTTCTCTAGTATGCCTTTCTTCCTATCAACTGAGCACAAGAAACTGCCCAAAGTGATCAGAAATCAACAATTTGGCCAATTTCACACCAATTGAAAAATAGAGTCCAGAATAAACAAGGAAGACATTCCTGACACTAAAACATTTCTTTTGTTCATCAGTCACATCTCCAGGCCTTTCCTATATTACACTTGCTTTCCATTTTGAATCTCTATTCACATCTCTGTTCCACAAGGCACAGTACTCGCTCCCATCCTGTTCCTCATTCTCATATCTGACACAGACAGGGATGTAAGCCACAGCACCGTGTCTTCCTTTGCAGATGACACCCGAATTTACATGACAGTGTCCTCCATTGAAGACACTGCAAGACCCCAGGTGGACATCAACCAAATTTTAAAATGGGCCACAGATAACAATATTGAAGTTCAATGGTGAGAAATTTCAATTACTCAGATATGGAAAAACGTGAGGAAATTGAAACACATCGGAGTATAAAACAAATTCCAAACCACACAATTGAGTGAAAAACTAATGTAAAAGACCTGGGAGCAATAATGTCACAGGATCTCACTTTCAAAGACCACAACATTGTATCAATTGAATCTGCTAGAAAAATGACAGGCTGGATAATGAGAACCTTCAAAACTAGGGATGCCAAGCCCATTATGACACTCTTCAGGTCGCTTGTTCTATCTTGGCTGGAATATTGCTGCACACTAACAGCACCTCTCAAGGCAGGTGAAATTGCTGACCTAGAAAATGCACAGAGCGCCTTCACAGCACACATAAGTGTGATAAAACACCTCAATTACTGGGAACGATTGAAGTTCCTCAACCTGTACTCTCTGGAATGCATGCAGGAGAGATACCTGATTATATACACTTGAAAAATCCTAGAGGGGTTAGTACCAAATTTGCACATGAAAATCACTCCCTATGAAAGCAAAAGACTCAGCAGACAATGCAACATCTCCCAATGAAAAGCAGGGGTGCCACTAGCACGATAAGAGACAACACAATAAGTGTCAGGGGCCCAAGACTGTTCAACTGCCTCCCAGTATACATAAGGGGGATTACCAATAGACCCCTGGCTGTCTTCAAAAAGGCTTTGGACAGGCACCTAAAGTCAGTACCTGACCAGCCGGGCTGTGGTTCGTACATCGGTTTGTGTGCAGCCAACAGTAACAGCCTGGTTGATCAGGCCCTGATCCACCATGAGGCCTGGTCACAGACCGGGCCGTGGGGGCGTTAACCCCCGAAACCCTCTCCAGGTATACACAAAAAATAGAAGATTTACTGTTATGCAGACTACTGCATTATTGTAATAATTGTATAAATAATGTCAGTGCATTTTTGAATGCGTATTAGACTGACCAGTTGAGCACGTATTGGACAAGTGATGTGATTTGTGTCCTCTGGAATATCAGCAAAATTGAACATTTCTGTTACTTTGAGCTCCGTTTCAAGCTACTTCCAGTCCTGAAACAAATCAAAATCATCTTCATTTCTATATCTTCCATTGCATCAAATGATACTAAGAAACTGAGAACATAGCCATAAAAACATCCAAAAATACACTGCAAAGCCACTACTTGAAACCAAATACAGTCACAGTTTTTTCCCCATCACACACTTCCTGGGGCACAATTTTTTTTATATGGTGCACACTCACCGAACAGACCCATTCTTTCATATCTATGCCCATATTTACCACTCACAGCTTATCTGAGTGAGCCGAATTCATCACAGTACTACGGCACAGACCCTGAGCTCAAAGCCATAGTACTATGGCACAGACCTCAAAAGGGTTAAATCAGGTCTTGATCATCAGGGATGCAGAATCAAGTCACTTGGAACTGACTACAGGCTTTCCACAGGTAACCCAAACTGACATGTGTTCGTCTTCCGTTTCACTCGTGTTTTCTTAAATAAAGCAAGGGCTGCCTAACTGCATGCTTACATTCAGATATAATAATCCACTATTTAAATGTTAATAATTATTCGAATATGAACACTGTACATGTATGCCCCACAATACTGATAGCAAAGTAAATACTGTACATACAGTGGACCCCCGAGTATCGTAATTAATCCGTTCCAGGAGCTATTACTTAACACAAAGTTTACAAAATTCGAACCCTTATTTCCCATAAGAAATAATCTAAAAACAATTAATCCGTTCCACAAAAAAATATTCACATACAAAATAATTAAAAACAATATATATATATATACAGTGGTACCCCGACTTACGATATTTTTTCATTCCAGAATGCTGTTCAAGTGCCATTACCAAACGAATTTATCTCCATAAGAAATTATGTAAAATAGACTAGTCCTTTTAGACCCCCAAAATTACACTTACAAAAGCATTTAAAAAAATAAACTTACATAAAAGGGTGTGTTTGGGGACCATCGTAAGTCGGGGTACCACTGTATACAGTGGACCCCCGAGTTTCGTAAAAACTTCACTCCTGAAGTCTGCTCAAGTGCCATAACCGAACGAATTTACCCCCTTAAGAAAAAATGTCACGTAGGTTAGTCTATTTCAGACCCCCAAAAATACTTTTCCACAAGCACTTACAATATTATACAGTGGACCCCCGAGTTTCGTAAAAACTTCACTCCTGAAGTCTGCTCAAGTGCCATTACCGAACGAATTTACTCCCTTAAGGAAAAATTTCACGTAGGTTAGTCTATTTCAGACCCCCAAAAATACACTTCCACAAGAACTTACAAAATTATACTTACATAATTGCACGATTTCCGGGGTATTCGTTAACCGAGGTCCACTGTACTTACATAAATGTACGATTTCCGGGGTTTACGAAACTCGGGGTCCACTGTATAATATATATATATATATATATATATATATATATATATATATATATATATATATATATATATATATATATACACATTTACTTACCTTTATTGAAGAGTTGCAGGCATCTGGAAGATAGGGTAATGAGGTAATGAAGGTCCTCTTGGGCATTTTCTTCCAAAACAGGCCTGTTTCATCACAATTAAACACTTGTTGGGGAGGAATTCTTCAGCCTCTACGAAGGGGAATCCCCACTCCCTGCATGCCTGCTACACTCCCTGCATGCCTGCTAAACTCCCTGCATCAATGCTAAACTCCCTGCATCAATGCTAAACTCCCTGCATCAATGCTAAACTCCCTGCATCAATGCTAAACTCCCTGCATCAATGCTAAACTCCCTGCATCAATGCTAAACTCCCTGCATCAATGCTAAACTCCCTGCATCAATGCTAAACTCCCTGCATCAATGCTAAACTCCCTGCATCAATCCCTAAACTCCCTGCATCAATGCTAAACTCCCTGCATCAATGCTAAACTCCCTGCATCAATGCTAAACTCCCTGCATCAATGCTAAACTCCCTGCATCAATGCTAAACTCCCTGCATCAATGCTAAACTCCCTGCATCAATGCTAAACTCCCTGCATCAATGCTAAACCCCCTGCATCAATGCTAAACTCCCTGCATCAATGCTAAACTCCCTGCATCAATGCTAAACTCCTGCATCAATGCTAAACTCCTGCATCAATGCTAAACTCCCTGCATCAATGCTAAACTCCCTGCATCAATGCTAAACTCCCTGCATCAATGCTAAACTCCCTGCATCAATGCTAAACTCCCTGCATCAATGCTAAACTCCCTGCATCAATGCTAAACTCCTGCATCAATGCTAAACTCCTGCATCAATGCTAAACTCCTGCATCAATGCTCCTATAATGCTAACTCCTTGCCATGCATCTGCTCTCTAAACTCACATGTACCCAATGAACCTGCATGAAACTCCTGCATGAATGCTAAACTCCTGCATGAATGCTAAACTCCTGCATGAATGCTAAACTCCTGCATGCCTGCTAAACTCCCTGCATGTCCTGCAAGCTAAACTCCCTGCATGCCTGCTAAACTCCCTGCATGCCTGCTAATCTGCAACTCCCTGCATGCCTGCTAAACTCCCTGCATGATGCTAAACTCCCTGCATGAATGCTAAACTCCTGCATGAATGCTAAACTCCCTGCATGAATGCTGCACTCCCTGCATGAATGCTACACTCCCTGCATGAATGCTACACTCCCTGCATGAATGCTACACTCCCTGCACGAATGCTAAACTCCCTGCATGAATGCCACACTCCCTGCATGAATGCTACCACAGAGGTGCCACTAGGAAGCTTCTTTTAACCCATGGTGACTTATTTCACAGTGACAATCACTAAACCACCAAAAAGACACCAAATGTATTGTGAATGTTTGAAAGAGCGTGCTGGGTAATGTTCTCTCAATGGTAAACAATGCTTCACTGGCAGGCGGACAGGTCTAATACGTTACGAAACATGAGCCAGTTTAAGATTCTCAAAATCGAAAAACTTACGAAACATGATTTTTACGAAATAAGAACCTTATGAAACTCGGGGGTCCACTGTACATCCAACAGGTTTGTGTGAGCACTTCTAGTAGTATTGAGTGGAGGTTTTTATAATTTGACGTGCTGTTAGTGTGTGAGCAAATTAACATTTATGAAAGAATCAGGGAAACCTTATTAATATAAAGTTTGCCTGAAATGCTTTGCATATGAAGGGGCTTTTGGCATGTACACTCAAGTACAGTGGACCCCCAAGTAATGAACACCCCGGAAATCGTACAATTATGTAAGTATAATATTTTAAGTGCTTGTGGAAGTGTATTTTTGGGGGTCTGAAATAGACTAACCTACGAGACATTACAGGTCTCCCTCAAAATTCGCGTTTTCCACTTTGATAAGAACATAAGAAAGGAGGAACACTGCAGCAGGCCTGTTGGCCCATACTAGGCAAGTCCTTCACATTCCATCCCACTAACAGAATATTTGTTCAACCTAATTTTCAATGCTACCAAAGAAATAAGCTTTGATAATTTTATTTGAGTGGGAATTGCACATGAGTAATTTTTTTTTTTTTTTTTTTTTTTTTTTAAAGTTTTATTTACTCATGTGCAATTCCCACTCAAATCCAACCCCTCTCACTCATGAATTTATCCAACCTAAATTTAAAACTACCCAAGGTCCTTGCTTCAATAACCCTACTAGGCAGACTGTTCCACTCATCAACTACCCTATTTCCAAACCAATACTTTCCTATATCCTTTCTAAATCTAAACTTATCTAACTTGAATCCATTATTGTGGGTTCTCTCTTGGAGAGATACCCTCAAGACCTTATTTATATCCCCTTTGTTAATACCCATTTTCCACTTGTATACCTCGATCGTGTCTCCCCTCTGTATACCTCGATTCACGGGCTTCACACATTCGTGAATTACCAGCCGCCAAATTCCCACCCACCAAATCATATTTAAGTTTCCCGCCACCCGAGCGTCCCTACTACCTTCCTTCCGACCTGGCAGCCAGCCAGCCCACCACTCACTGAGTGTTTTCTTCGTTCATTATTTGTTATTAAACTATAGTATAACATGTATGTAGTACTATATAGTACAATATTTTAATATGTTTCGATGCATTTTATGATTGTTCATGGTTCAATAGGTTAAGGAAGCAGTAAGTAATTAATATAATAAATAAAGGTTATCTATCTATTACATTTATTCCAAATTGATATCAGAAACATGATAAATACCCTAGAACTGTAATAAAGATGCTGAAATGAATAATATATGCCATATTATATGAGTGGGGTAAGAGAAGTAGGCAGACCACCACCATAAAAGATGTTTACATCAGGGTAAACATGCCTAAATCACTCTTGTTATAAGAACAAATGAAAAAATAGCATTTATTATTTTTAGAATAATAATAATTTATAATAATTGATCTGGAGCACTTTAAATGTCATCAGTATTTGGTAGCTGACATTTAGAGCACTCCACAGCAATTATTATTTATTATTATTTCCCTACAATATATTGTATAGAAATAATAATAATTATTATTATTATTACAGTGGACCCCCGGTGTTCGTCCATTTTTCGTAACAGAATGCTGCTCAAGTGCCATTACCAACTGAATTTATTCCCTTAAGAAATAATGTAAAGTAGACTAGTCCTTTTAGACCCCCAAAACTACACTTATAAAAGCATTTAAAAAAATACACTTACATAAAAGGGAGTGTTTTGAGCAGGACGAACACCGGGGGTCTACTGTATTAATATTATTATTATTATTTCCCTACAATATATTGTAGGGAAATAATAAAAATAATAAATAATAATAATAATAATAATTAATAATTGCTGTGGAGTGCTCTAAATGTCAGCTACCAAATACAGTGGAACCCCGAGTTTTGTAAACCCCGGAAATCGTACATTTATGTAAGTATAATATTGTAAGTGCTTGTGGAAAAGTATTTTTGGGGGTCTGAAATAGACTAACCTACGTGACATTTTTCCTTAAGGGAGTAAATTTGTTCGGTAATGGCACTTGAGCAGACTTCAGGAGTGAAGTTTTTACGAAACTCGGGGGTCCACTGTACTGATAACATTTAAAGTGCTCCAGATCAATTATTATAAATTATTATTATTCTAAAAACAATAAATGCTATTTTTGCATTTGTTCTTATGACAAGAGTGATTTAGGCATGTTTACCCTGATGTAAACATCTCTTATGGTGGCGGTCTGCCTGCTCTCTTACCCCACTCATATAATATGGCATATATTATTCATTTCAGCATCTTTATTACAGTTCTAGGGTATTTATCATGTTTCTGATATCAATTTGGAATAAATGTAATAGATAGATAATCTTTATTACTAATATTAGTGTAATTACACATTTTATTAGCGCTAAGGCTAACATCCACCACCTATGACGACTCACCAGACACTGCTCGCCTCTCCCTCCAATAGCTCCTCCCACTTCGTAACGATGTTAGATGGTGTATTTAATGTATTTTTCTGTAAGCTTAACTCGTTGTATGTGTATATTACTTTTTTATTGTTTTCTGTAATATATGAGTTATGCAAATTAAAATAAAGTTATGAAGTAGGAGTTTCATTTTTTTTTCTAATGTAAACATATTTAATTCAACATTTGGCATCATTACAAAGTGGGCGGAGCTACAGCAGAGGGAGAAGAAGCAGTGTGTCAGTAACTCTTGATTCCCCATGACACTTCACAACACTATAAAATACGTATTGTATAATTATATTATTACAGGCCTCCCTCCACAGCCAGCTCATGTCAAAATAACATGTATATAGTACAATATTTTACGATGTTTATATGTGTTTTATGATTGTTCATGGTTCAATAGGTTAAGGAAGCAGTATTGTATTATATTTCCTACAATATATTGGGGCACCAAACAGTCGCGATTTTTCAACATTCGCAAGGCTCTTGATCCCCTAACCCTCGCGAATGTTGAGGGAGACCTGCATTCCTTAAGGCTTCTGGAACGAAGTTTTTACGTTACTCGGGGGTCCACTGTATTATATTCCTTTGTACAAACATGTATCATGCCAAAATAAAATATTGTTGTTATTATTATAACCAGACTAGTCTTGGAAGTGGAAAGTACAGTGTCTGCATTCGAAGTAGAGGCATGAATGTTGCAGTTCAGATGGCCATCTAAGCTGTGATTTTATCATCCTTCTGGAGAGAGAGCAATTGAATGAATGACAGTCAAAGCATTTCTTTTTTGGGTCACCCCAACTTGATGGAAGATGTCTGGTGTGGTAAAATAAAACACACTACCTGTATTAATCCTTTGACTGTTGGAGGCCCATCTCTGAAACTGTCATTCTATGTCGGGAAATATTCGAAAAAAAAACAATTATTTTTTTCTTATCAAAATGTTAAGATTATTTTTCTGATTGTTTAAATTTTATTACTTTTGTTCTATAATATATATACACATATATAATGACTGGACACTTTCCATCAACTGCAATTAGCGCTTCAAAGCTCCAAGCTCTGTGTCATATCAGTAAATATGTATACACTTGTGTAGTGTATTACAGTATAGTAACCCCAGACGTTACATGTATGCTCCCTTGTTACTGTGACGTCAGAGCTCCTGCTCCATGTGGCTACTACGTCAGAGGCCTCGCCCTCACTCCTAGGCCGACATAAAGCTGGACAGACGTGCCGGGTACCTCTCCCTCTCAGACTCTGTTAATATTCCGTAACCATCCTATAGTGTGTCCTTTGACAACCTATATATCTCTCGAACCCCACAAGATATCTGTGTGTGTGTGTGTGTGTGTACTCACATAGTTACTCACTTAGTTGTGATTGCAGGGGTCGAGTCATAGCTCCTGGCACCGCCTCTTCACTGGCCGCTACTAGGTCACTCTCCCTGCGCCATGAGCTTTGTCATACCTCTTCTTAAAGCTATGTATTGAGCCTGCCTCCACTACATCGCTTCCTAAACTATTCCACTTTCCGACCACTCTGTGACTGAAGAAATACTTCCTAACATCTCTGTGATTCATCTGAGTCTTCAACTTCCAACTGTGTCCCCTTCTTGCTGTGTCCCATCTCTGGAACATTCTGTCTCTGTCCACTTTGTCAATTCCTCTCAGTATCTTATATGTTGTTATCATGTCCCCCCTGTCTCTCCTGTCCTCCAGTGTCATAAGTTGATTTCCCTTAACCTCTCCTCATAGGACATACCCCTTAGCTCCGGAACTAGTCTTGTTGCAAACCTTTGCACTTTCTCGAGCTTCTTCATGTGTTTGGCTAGGTGTGGGTTCCAAACTGGTGCTGCATACTCCAGTATGGGCCTAAAGTACACAGTATACAGGGTCCTGAACGATTCTTTATTAAGATGTCGGAATGCTGTTCTTAGGTTTGCTAGGCGCCCATATGCTGCAGCAGTTATTTGGTTGATGTGTGCCTCAGGAGATGTTCCTGGTGTTATACTCACCCCAAGATCTTTTTCCTTGATTGAGGTTTGCAGTCTCTGGCCCCCTAGACTGTACTCCGTCTGCGGTCTTCTTTGCCCTTCCCCAATCTTCATGACTTTGCACTTGGTGGGGTTGAACTCCAGGAGCCCATTGCTGGACCAGGCTTGCAGCCTGTCCAGATCCCTTTGTAGTTCTGCCTGGTCCTCATCCGATTGAATTCTTCTCATCAACTTCACATCATCTGCAAACAAGGACACTTCGGAGTCTATTCCTTCCGTCATGTCGTTCACAAATACCAGAAACAGCACTGGTCCCAGGACTGACCCCTGTGGAACCCCGCTTGTCACCGGCGCCCACTCTGACACCTAGCGTGTGTGTGTACATCTAAATTTGCTGAGTCAGGGTAAAGCAGCTGTCAAAATGACATATTATACCATTACTCACCACCCCCACACTGCCTGTCAACCTGTCAACACAAAAGGGGACCCACATCTTCTTCCCCACAACCTCCTTCCTTTCCTTCATACCAACCTTCCTGCCTTCCTTTCTTCCTTCATTTCTTCCTATATTTCTTCCTTCCTTTCTTACTTATTTTGTTCCTTCCTTCCTCTCATCTCTTCCTTCCTTCCTTCTCTTTCTTTCTCTTCTTCCTTTCCTCCTTCCTTATTTCTTCTTCCTTCCTTCCTTCCTTCATCTCTTCTTCCTTCCTTCCTTCCTTCTCTCTTCTTTCCTTCCTTCCTCTATCCTTCCTTCCTTCCTTCCTTTCTTCTCTTCTTCCTTCCTTCTTTCTCTTCCTTCCTTCCTCTCATCTCTTCCTTCCTTCCTTCCTTTCTTTCTTCCTTCCTTCCTTACTTTCTTTCTTCCTTCCTTCCTTCTGGTATCCTGGGCATTTCTTTCGGTCACAAACTCCTCAAAACCATGAAATTTATCTTCAGAGACACTTCCATCTGTGTTAGAGCTATCATCGAGGAAGAGAAGAGTCCCAGATGTGCCAAGGAGTCAGATAATTCTTACAACTAGGCATGCTGAACAAGGACTACTGAAATGGCGTTCCCACAATGCACCACTGGCTGCCCAATTTTTTTTACACTGACCACACAGACCCATTTCTCACATGTAGGCCTACCAGCTTTCTCCTACTTGATTTGAGGCCGTCTGAAACATTGGCTCGTAAGACGTATATATACGAAAGAAACAGTCAAAGGGTTAAAGGTCACCAGGTACATTAGCATGAACACAACTGATCATTAATATAAAATGCTCTGACCAATGATGTGTCATGCATTATCACATGCTTCTAAAATTCAAGATGTTAATATCAACGTTAACCTGTTGAATATATGCACGTGGTGGTCCTTGATACCACAGCGGTGTAGGTGTTGGGGACGGATCCAATCTTATCCCTCCCTCTGGGGCTGGCAGTGGAACACTATAGTTGAACAGAGACGTCACATATTCTTGTGGGAGGTAACCAGGAAGAGGCAAGTGCCACAAAGGTGTACTGCAAATAAAATGCACAAATGTTAAAGACTGAAAAATACATTATTAATGAAATTACCAGTAAATGAAATTAGTGCCCCAACTTATGAACAAAATGCATTCCTGAACAATAATTTTCCATGCCTAATATCTTAAAAAAAAAAAAAAAGAACCATTTCACTGTCTCATACATTGATCTATGTCACTGATGCCAGTGTTGCTCATGTAGACCTAGATTTCAAGCACAGCACACTTAACCCATAAACGGTCCAAACATATATATATACGTTATTACCGCTACTGCCCCAAACATATATTTATGCTTTATTTTTCCTGCCTCCAAATTTGGCACGATTGGCCTGAGATGCCTGGTCAGCATAGAATGGGTCTTAGCCCTTGGTGTGCACTGTATTAAAAAAATTTGGGATCACTTAGTACCTTGTGGGAGCACCAGTTCAATTGAGCGTCAGCTAGAGCAAACAGCGCGGCAAACACATGGGATTCACTGATTTCATGTAGTATTAACTCTCCTATTTTAAGGAGAAAGTGATGTTGACCCAGAGTTTAGTGGCTCTGAGGTGTATGTGGCCATAAGTGGTCGAGGAAATATCAAAAACCTTGATAATAACCCATGTGCAACATTTGCGCAACATCCTTTCAGAATGTCTTATAACCTATGCCTGTCTATCTCTGTGTGTCTGTGTCTGTTTGTGTCTGTTTGTGTCTGTTTGTGTCTGTCTGTGTCTGTCTGTGTCTGTTCTGTCTGTGTCTGTCTGTGTCTGTCTGTGTCTGTGTGTGTCTGTCTCTGTGTCTGTCTATCTGTGTCTATCTGATCTGTCTATTTGTGTCTCTGTCTGTCTATCTGTGTCTGTCTATCTGTGTTGTCTGTCTATCTGTGTCTGTCTATCTGTGTCTGTATCTGTGTCTGTCTATCTGTGTCTGTCTATCTGTGTCTGTCTATCTGTGTCTGTCTATCTGTGTCTGTCTATCTGTGTCTGTCTATCTGTGTCTGTCTATCTGTGTCTGTCTATCTGTGTCTGTCTATCTGTGTCTGTCTATCTGTGTCTGTCTATCTGTGTCTGTCTATCTGTGTCTGTCTATCTGTGTCTGTCTATCTGTGTCTGTCTATCTGTGTCTGTCTGTCTGTGTCTGTCTATCTGTCTGTCATCTGTGTCTGTCTATCTGTGTCTGTCTATCTGTGTCTGTCTATCTGTGTCTGTCTATCTGTGTCTGTCTATCTGTGCTGTCTATCTGTGTCTGTCTATCTGTGTCTGTCTATCTGTGTCTGTCTATCTTGTGATCTGTGTCTGTGTCTGTCATGTGTCATCGTCCCACTTTGTCAGGTCTATCGATTTGTTACGGATTCAATTCCATTGTTCCAGTCAACCAATCTCATAGCTATTTCTTCAGAACTCCATTTGTTCTAATGATTGAGTACAAGAAACTGCCTATTTACCGATTTCAACTACCCAATAAAGTGGTCAGAAATTGGCAATTTGGCCAATTTCACACAAATTACAAAAAAATGCCAATTTCAAAAAAGGGTTCAGAATAAACATGCAGACATTCCTGGCACTAAAATAACATTTTCTCTATTCATTAGTCATGTCTCCAGCCTCTCTTATATTACTCTTGCTTTCTATTTTGAATTTTCATTCACACAAAAAATAGAAAGAAGATTTACTGTTATGCAGACTACTGCATTACTGTAATAATTGTATAAATAATGTCAATTCATTCGTGACAGCATATTAGAATGGCTAGTTGGACACTTATTGGACAATGACATCATTCGTTTACTCTTGAACATAAGCAAAATTGAACATTTCCATTACTTTGGGCTCAATTTCAAGGTACTTTTCGTGAAACCAATCAAAATCATCTCGATTTCTGTAATATGTTTTCCATTCTATCAAATGAGACCAAGAAAACGAGAATACAACCATAAGTACTATATGAAAATACACCTGAAAGTCGGTATTTTAATCCAAAAACACAGTCGGAGGTTTTTTTATCATTATGCACTGATTGCTGCAGGATTTTTTTTTATACTGCGCGCACTGACCACACAGACCCATTCTCTCACATGTGGGCCTACCAGCTTTCTCTCGCTTGATCTGAAGCCGCTAGAATTTTGGCGTCTTAATATGTCAAAAACACCAGCTCATAAGACGTACAGTGGTACCTCGACTTACGATGGTCCCCAAACTCACCCTTGTATGTAAGTTTATTTTTAAATGCTTTTGTAAGTGTAATTTTGGGGGTCTAAAAGGACTAGTCTATTTTACAACATTTCTTAAGGAGATAAATTCGTTTGGTAATGACACTTGAACAGCATTCTGGAATGAAAAAATATCGTAAGTCGAGGTACCACTGTATATATACGACAGAAACAGTCAAAGGTTAAAGCCCATTGTGTAGTCGATGGGTTTTAACGCATAATGAACCAGCTAGCTATTTTGTATAACAAACCAAAAACAAGAACAGATCTTGCAAGAACCCTTGCAAGATCTGTTCTTGCAAGAGTTGCACTGGAGCAAAGGTTCAGTGCAATGCTTGTATAAACCTTGCTGAATTTAAACAGCATTACAGAAGGAATACTAGTGAAATAGCTATGAGTTTGGTAGACTAGAACAATGGAATGGGTCAAAAATAGGGCGCAAATTGGGTAATCCAGCAAAGTCACTAATCCGGCACCCTACAGGTCCCAATGATGCCGGATTAGTGATGGCCGACCTGTATTTATATTTTCTTTTGCATTTCTTTTACATTCATCAGCAGATTTTAATTTCATACAAATAAACATGAATCTTATGAATACAGAAATTATATTAAAATTAATATTGTTTGCCAAAAATAAAAATACATACCATAAAACAAGGAATGATCCTATGGCCAGAAGTATAACTTTCTTTGGATGTGTAGCAACATGAAGTCCATAGCGGTAGTAGCACTGTGCTACTAGGTCAGGAAGAGCACCACCTGTCCCACCACCACTGTTGTCACCACCCTCAGCCATCTCACCAGGGCCTTAACCTTCAAGAAAATAATAAAACAATTTCAGATTTTACTACATTCTTAGCCCTTTCAGTGTCAAGACTCCTGATCCTGAACTCCCTCTCTGTGTCGAAAATTTTAAAAATAAAATTATTTTTTTCTTATGAAATGATAGAGAATCTTTTCCCGATGGTAATGACACCAAAAGTAAGAAATTTGATAGAAAACTTACAAAATTACGCTCTGGCAAAGTTAGCGATCTCGGTGATATTTACGCCTTGGCAATTTCGCCCACTTTGAGCCCTATTTTCGGCTAATTCCATTGTTCCAGTCGACTAAAATCATAGCTATTTTGCTAGAACTCCATTTGTTCTATCGATTGCATACAAGAAATAGCCCATTTACCATTTCAACTACCAAATAAAGTGGTCAGAAATTGGCAATTTGGCCAATTTCACACAAATTTCAAAATAGGGTCCAGAATAAACAAGGAAGACATCCCTGGCACTAAAATAACATTTTCTCTATTCATTAGTCACATCTCCAGGCCCCTCTTATATTACTCTTACTTTCCATTTTGAATTTTCCTCAAAAAAAAAAAAATAGAAGATTTACTGTTATGCAGACTACTGCATTATTATACATAATTATATAAATAATGTCAACCCATTCGTGACTGCGTATTACACTGGCCAGTTGGACACGTACTGGATGGTGATGTCATTTGTTTACTCTTGAACATAGGCAAAAATTGAACATTTCCCCTACTTTGAGCTCAATTTCAAGGTACTTTTCATTGTGAAACCAATCAAAATCATCTTTATTTCTGTAATATATCTTCCATTCTATCAAATGAGACCAAGAAAACGAGAATGCAACCATAAATACCATAAGAAAATACACCGCAAAGTCCCTGTTTTAAACCAAAAACGTGGTTGAAGTTTTTTTCTCTCATTATGCGCTGCGTGCTGCAGGATTTTTTTTATACTGTGCACACTGACCACACAGACCCATTCATACATATGTAGGCCTACCAGCGCTAGAATTTTGGCGTAGTATTACAGGATCGACACTGGCTCTCAAGCCGTAATATTACGGGACCGACAGTGAAAGAGTTAATATAAGTAATCATGTGT
Source organism: Cherax destructor (assembly GCA_009830355.1). Taxonomy (NCBI): domain Eukaryota; kingdom Metazoa; phylum Arthropoda; class Malacostraca; order Decapoda; family Parastacidae; genus Cherax; species Cherax destructor. The sequence goes on along the minus strand of WNWK01019093.1, from coordinate 6,254 downwards.
AATAACAAAATGAATAATTATTTTGTGAACAATGAATATTTTCTTAAAAGACAGAGTGACCACCTGTATTTGGTACAACCATACTTTTCTTATACCACCATACCTCATGAATCATACAGTGGAACCTCAGTTGTTGAATTCAATTCATTCCAGATATCGATTCAACGAACAAAATGGACGACAACCAAAGCAATTTTTACCATACAGAATAATATACAGTGGACCCTTGAATTTCATGATTAATCCATTCCAGATACCCGAAAGTATTTAAAAAATATATTTTTTTTTACATTAAATGTACATTTATCTACACAGAAAACAATGAGACATGAAGAATAAAACATTAATTGACACTTACCTTTATTGAAGAGTTGTTGATGTGTGGAAGATGGGAGGAGGGGAAAGGATGGAAGAGTTACTATTGTTTGGAAGGGGAATCCCATTCCATAAAGACTTCAGGTACCAAGTCCTTTTCTGGGGTTACTTCCCTTCTTTGTTTTTTTAATACCAGTAGGACCAGCTTGAAAGTCACTGGACCCCTGTCACTCAAAATATTGTTCCAGAAAGGTCTGTTTCTGGCGTTTCTTTAAAATTTTCCTAAAATTAGACAAGACATTGTCATTGAACATGTCGCATACACGGCCTGCAACAGCTTTGTCAGGGTGATATTCCTCCACAAATCTTTCCATCCTAGTCCACATTGCACACATCTCCTTAATCTCTGAAGAAAGCAACTTCTTCCCTCTCCCTTCCTCCTCAGAAGCAATTTCCTGAGCTGTGGACTGTTGCTGTTGCCAATTAAGGTCTTACAGCTCTTCAGTGGTTAGCTCTTCATTGTGGTCCTCCACCAACTCTTCCACATCCTCGCCACTAACCTCCAACCCCATGGACTTCCCCAATGCCACAATAGATTCCACAACTGGCATAGAGTTGTCAGGACCAGCCTCAAACCCTTCAAAATCTTTGCTGAGGACACATTCTGGTCACAATTTTCTCCAAGCAGAGTTCATCATCCTGGAAGTCACTCCCTGCCAAGCCTTATCTATAAGGTTTATGCAATGGAGGATATTGAAGTGATCTTTCCAGAACTCTCTAAGGGTCAATTCAGAGTCCGAGGTTATGTCAAACACCTTTGAAACATTGCTTTGGTGTAGAGTTTTTTGAAGTTTGAAATGATCTGCTGGTCCATGGGCTGGAGGAGAGGAGTGGTATTAGGGGGCAAGAACTTCACTATGATGAAATTAAACTCCTTCACCATTTGCTCTTCCAAGTCTGGAGGATGAGCAGGAGCATTGTCATTACCAAGAGGCACTTGAGTTCCAATTTATTTTTCAGGAGGTATTTTTTCACACTAGGGCCAAACACTTCATTGAACCAATCAAGGAAAATGTCCCTCGTGACCCATGCCTTACTGTTAGCCTTCCACATCACACACAAATTAGCCTTGGCAACACTGTTTTTCTTGAACACACTGGGATTTTCAGAGTGATACACGAGTAAAGGCTTCACTTTGAAATCCCACTAGCATTACCACACAACATGAGAGTTAGCCTGTCTTTCATAGGCTTGTGTCCTGGCAGTCTCTTTTCCTCCTGCATCATGTAGGTCCTCTTTTTCAATTTCTTCCAAAAGAGGCCTGTTTCGTCACAATTGAACACTTGTTGGGGGACGAATTCTTCAGCCTCTACATAGTCCTTGAATTCACTTATGAATTTTTCAGCTGCATGTTTGTCTGAACTGGCAGCCTCACCATGCCTTAGAACATTGTGTATGTCACTTCACTTCTTGAAATTTTCAAACCAGCCTTTGCTTGCCTTGAATTCACCTACATCAGCACTCGTACCAGGCCTTTTCTTTACGAGATCGTCATGCAACTGCCTAGCCTTTTCGCAAATTATCGACTGAGTAACACTATCTCCTGCTAACTCTGTTTGATCCACACCAGCAACAACTACTCAACATCTTCGATTATTTGCGATCTCTTTTTTGTTAGCATATTCACCCCTTTTGCAACAACAGCTTCCTTGATTTCCTTTTTCTTCGCCACGGTAGAAGTGATGGTTGAATGGGCCTTCCCATATACAGTGGACCCCCGAGTTTCGTAAACCCCGGAAATCGTACATTTATGTAAGTATAATATTGTAAGTGCTGGTGGAAAAGTATTTTTGGGGGTCTGAAATAGACTAACCTACGTGACATTTTTTCTTAAGGGGGTAAATTCGTTCGGTAATGGCACTTGAGCAGACTTCAGGAGTGAAGTTTTTACGAAACTCGGGGGTCCACTGTATCCTGGAGAGCTCCGCCACACGCACTCCACTTTCATATTTTTTTATTATCTTTTTCTTTACTTCAATCATATTTCTCACTTTCTTTACCAAAGGGCTGACACTAGAGGTTTCTTGGGGCCTATGGTGGCTTATTTAGCTGTTGCAAGCACTAAAACGAATGAAATATTAAGAAATGTATCGTACGAATGCGTGAGGTGATCGTCACTCGCCGAGATACTACAATGCCAGACTGACTCTGAATGGTGTTTGTGTGCCCATGGCGGCTGGGAGGCCACTCGGACGTGTTTCATACAACCGCCGATTTCTAAACCAAATTATGAAAATCAAACCAATATTTTGGCGAAAAATGTTGCCGATTTTCAAATTTCACGATATTCAAGGGGGACGAAATTCAAGGGACCACTGTAAATAGAATTAATCCATTCCAGACCCCACATGACAATGTAATAATTTATTAAAAATGTACTAACTACGTACTACATAAAACTGTAAAAATTAATATACTAATACAGGTGTAGACAAGGACATACAAAAACCAATGTTAAAAACTAGCAATACCACGGTAGATAGTAAACAAGGGGATGCCCCTAAAAAAATGGAAGATAAATTACCAGAAACAACTGATGAAGGCTCCACTGTTAGCACTAGTGCTGGAGATAGAAATGAGACAGGAAAACACGCACCAGTAGGGAATACATTAGGGAACACAGTCACAAAAAACAATGCAAACAGAAAAATGGCCAATGCAAATACAGTGGTTCCTCGACTATCGGTCTTTATCCGTTCCAGGAGCTAGACCATAACTGAAAAACTTCGAAACTCAAAACCTTATTTCCCATAAGAAAAAATGACAATACAATTAATCCGTTCCACCCAAAAATATTCACAAAAAATACATTTTTTTAAACAATAAATACTATAGTTTTACAAACACAAAACAATTTTAAAGTAATAAATTTATAATTAAACATTTAAAATAACATTTACTTACCTTTATTGAAGAGAGTTGCTGGCATCTGGAAGATAGCTAGGAGGACAGGGGGAGGGTTTAGTGATTGATAGGGGAATCCCCACTCCCTGCATGCCTGCTACACTCCCTGCATGAATGCTACGCTCCCTGCATGAATGCTACGCTCCCTGCATGAATGCTACGCTCCTGCATGAATGCTACGCTCCCTGCATGAATGCTACGCTCCCTGCATGAATGCTACGCTCCTGCATGAATGCTACGCTCCCTGCATGAATGCTACGCTCCTGCATGAATGCTACGCTCCCTGCATGAATGCTACGCTCCCTGCATGAATGCTACGCTCCCTGCATGAATGCTACGCTCCCTGCATGAATGCTACACTCCCTGCATGAATGCTACACTCCCTGCATGAATGCTACACTCCCTGCATGAATGCTACACTCCCTGCATGAATGCTACACTCCCTGCATGAATGCTACACTCCCTGCATGAATGCTACACTCCTGCATGAATGCTACACTCCCTGCATGAATGCTACACTCCCTGCATGAATGCTACGCTCCTGCATGAATGCTACGCTCCCTGCATGAATGCTACGCTCCCTGCATGAATGCTAGCGCTCCCTGCATGAATGCTACGCTCCCTGCATGAATGCTACGCTCCCTGCATGAATGCTACGCTCCCTGCATGAATGCTACGCTCCCTGCATGAATGCTACGCTCCCTGCATGAATGCTACGCTCCCTGCATGAATGCTACACTCCCTGCATGAATGCTACACTCCCTGCATGAATGCTACACCCCCTGCATGAATGCTACACTCCCTGCATGAATGCTACACTCCCTGCATGAATGCTACACTCCTGCATGAATGCTACACTCCTGCATGAATGCTACACTCCCTGCATGAATGCTACACTCCCTGCATGAATGCTACACTCCCTGCATGAATGCTACACTCCCTGCATGAATGCTACACTCCCTGCATGAATGCTACACTCCCTGCATGAATGCTACACTCCCTGCATGAATGCTACACTCCCTGCATGAATGCTACACTCCCTGCATGAATGCTACACTCCCTGCATGAATGCTACACTCCCTGCATGAATGCTGCACTCCCTGCATGAATGCTACACTCCCTGCATGAATGCTGCACTCCCTGCATGAATGCTACACTCCCTGCATGAATGCTACACTCCCTGCATGAATGCTACACTCACTGCATGAATGCTACACTCCATGCATGAATGCTACACTCCCTGCATGAATGCTACACTCACTGCATGAATGCTACACTCCCTGCATGAATGCTACACTCCCTGCATGAATGCTACACTCCCTGCATGAATGCTACACTCCCTGCATGAATGCTACTCTCCCTGCATGAATGCTACACTCCCTGCATGAATGCTACCTCCCTGCATGAATGCTACACTCCCTGCATGAATGCTACACTCCCTGCATGAATGCTACACTCCCTGCATGAATGCTACACTCCCTGCATGAATGCTACACTCCCTGCATGAATGCTACACTCCCTGCATGAATGCTACACTCCCTGCATGAGTGCTACACTCCCTGCATGAATGCTACACTCCCTGCATCTGCTACCACTGGAGTGCCACTAGGAAGCTTCTTTGGACCCATGGTGACTTATTTCACAGTGACAATCACTAAACCAGCAATAAACAGAATAAATTTATTGTGAATGTTTGAAAGAGAGCGGTGGGTAATGTTCTCTCAATGGTAAACAACACTAGACTGGTGTCCTGTGCGGCGAGGCGCGCAAGCGCGGGCAGGCGGACAGGTCTAGTACGGACCAATACACGAGGGAAACATTGACCGAAAATAGGAACCGAAACACAAAATAACCGATATTCGGAAACACCGAAACACGAGGGATCACTGTATTATGCACTTGGTATCTGCAGGCATGGAATATCTGGGAAAACAGATGGGACATGCAACTTTGACCACCCAAGAAAATGTCATGCCCATATGACAACAGGAAAATGCAACCTCCCTTTCTGTAAGCTTTTCCACCCTGAAATGTGCCACTCATCAGTTCAGGAAAATCAGTGCTATAACCTATAATGCCAGGCACACCACCTAAAGGGTACAAGACGACACAGAACATCCAGACCATAGGAAAACCTGGGTAGCCAAAGCCACTCCAGAGAGAGGTTTTTTAGCGCCTGGAAGGAAAAAGCTGGCTGGAAATGACAGAAATCGTACACCAACTGCAATCATTTCTGGAGTGGAACCACAGTCAATGGCCTCCACTCCAGAACAACAGATATTAGTGCCAGGAAAAAAAGACCCCCTCCATACCACCAATACCACCAATCCGACGACATTCATCTTTGCAAATATACAGGGTCTAAAGCCAGCGACGAACAACAAAATACCTTACATAAAGGATCACTTGGACAATGAAATATGGATCGCGGGCTACAGCCTATACAAATGTGACAGAGTGAACAGGCAAAAGGGATTCATACATAAGGGGATTCATACATAAGGAGTTTATTAAACACTATTCATCAGTCCTCACCAAACTAATAAAAAAAGCCAAACAATTGTACTACTCCAGCAGATTCACTGAAACAAGAGGAGATATAAAAAAGACCTGGAAAACACTCTCACAGATTATGGGCACCCACAAACTGAAAAAAAATAGGGATATTGTCCTAACTAAACCAAACGAAACACCACTACAGCCTATTGATACAGTAAACAAGATAAATGACTTCTTCTCAACCATATGATCAAATCTTGCCAGTAAAATCCCAGATACCAATGCCCGAGCAAGTGATTACCTAGATGGGAATTTCCCATCCTCCTTATATCTTGTACCTACTGAACCCACTGAAGTCACCATGATAATCAAGTCACTTAAAAATAAATCAGGGCATCTGTCTCAAGTTCCACCCTTAATATACAAACGAGCCACTCATGTCCTTTCATATCCTATTTCATTACTTTTTAACAAAT
>WNWK01019092.1:0-38544 GCA_009830355.1 Cherax destructor | reverse complement strand
GCGTCCGGCGACCCCCAGTGTCCGGCGCACAAAAAGGCGCCCAAACACCTGGAAAGGGTTAACCCTTTACCAACCCCATCAAGTGTGGCATTGTTTCTCCCCAGTGACCATCACCCCCCGTTCATACGATACATTTCGCAATATTCCTTTTTTTTTGTGCTTGCAACGAAAATAAGCCACCATGGGCCCAAAAAAGCTAATAGTCCACCCTTTGGAAAGAATGCAAAAAAACATAAAATTGAAGAAAAAATCATTCAAAATATAAAAGTGTAGTGGTGGGCCAGCTTGCCGGATGTAGGGAACCCCTTCAACCATCGCTTCCATCATGGGGAAAAATGAAATCAAGGAAGCTTTTGGGAAAAAGGGGTGGTAGATATGTTAAAAAAAAGAGATCGAAAAAAAGATGTTGAGAATTTGTTTTTATGGATAAACCCAAAAAAACAGTTAGCAGGGATAATGTTATGCAGTCGATAATTTGTAAAAGGCAAGGCAGTTGCATGCCGATCTTTGAAAATGCCGGGAAACAGTGCTGATGTTAATAATTTAACCAGCAAAGGCTGGTTTGGGGGGTTTTAACCCTTTGGGGGGTTTTTTGGGGGACTAGTCGTCTTACGCACGGGGTTATTGCATAGTACTCCTAAATTCTAGCCCCCTCAAAAAAAAGAAAACAGGTGTTAGGCCTAGATGTGATAGAATGGGTCTGGGGGTCAGGGCGCGGAAAAAAAAATTCCTGCACCACACAGTGCAAAATAAAAAAAAAACTCTGCCCTTTTTTTGGGTTTAAAAAGCACTTGAGTCTATTTTCGTATGGTATTTATTGTTGTATTCTCTTTTTCTTGTTCTTATTTGATAGAATGGAAGATATATTACAAAAATAGAGATGTTTTGATTGGTTTGACAATAACAAGTACCTTGAAATTGGGTAAAAAGCGAAAATGTTGTTTTTGACGATGTTCAAAGTAAACAAAACACACCATGCGTCAATACACATCAACTGGCGAGTCTAATATTCATGCACAATGTTGATATTATTTATACCATTTTTTTAATGATGCGTTGTATACATAAAATAAATCTTCTATTTTTTTTTTGAAAAAAAATTCAAAATGGAAAGCAAAAGTAATGTAAGAGGGGCCTGGGCGTTAAAACAGAGAAGTTTTTTTTAGTGCCAGGGAAAGTCTTTTGTTTATTATGGGCCCATTTTTAAATTTGGGATCGTTTTAAATTTGTGAAATTGGCCAAATTGCCATTTTTTGACCACTATTTTGGGAGTTAAATTGGGAAATAGGCAGTTTCTGTACCAATCGATAGAACAAATGGGTTCTGGAAAAGCTATAATTGTAGTAGACTGAAACATTCGTGTGCCCAAAATAGGGCTCAAATGGGGAAATCGCCGATCCGTAAGTGTCATGGCTACCCCTAACCCAAAAAAACCCTTTGTTTTCGATCAAAATTTATAATTTTGTGGCGTTTATCGGAAAAAAATTTTCTATATTCCAAAAAAAAAATAATTTTTTTTTTTTTTTTTGTGGCCCTGAGAAAAGTTTCAGAGACCCCCTTGGCCCCCAAAGGGGTTTAAAAGCGTATGGGTAAAAGTGTGGGAAAGGGATGGCAAGGCTGCAAGTTTGACAAATGTGCGGCTGAAAAAAATTTTTGCATGTTTAAGGATGTGGGCTGAAGGATTCGTCCCCAACAAGGGTTTAGTTGTGGAAACGGCCTTTTTGGAAGAAAATGAAAAAGGACCTACATCCCAAAGGGGAAAAGGGACTGCCAACACAAGCCTATGAAAGCAGGGTAACTCTCATGTTCTGTGGTAATGCTAGTGGGGATTTAAAGTGAAGCCTTTACGGTGTATCACCTGGAAACCCAGAGTGTTCAAGAAAAACAGTATTTCAAGAGTAAATTGTGTGTGATGTAGAAGGCTAACAGTAAGGCATGGGTCACGAGGGAAATTTTCCTTGATTGGTTCAATGAAGTGTTTGGCCCCAGTATGAAGAAATACATCCTGGAAAATAAATTGCCACTCAAGTGCCTCCTGGTAATGGACAATGCTCCTGCTCATCCTCCAGACTTGGATGACCAAATGGTGGAGGAGTTTAGTTTCATCACAGTGAAGTTCTTGCCCCCTAATACCACTCCTCTCATCCAGCCCATGGACCAGCAGATCATTTCAAACTTCAAAAAACTCTACACCAAAGCAATGTTTCAAAGGTGCTTTGATGTGATCTCAGACACTCAATTGACCCTAAGAGTTCTGGAAAGATCACTTCAATATCTCAATTGCATAACTCTTATAGATAAGGCTTGGCAGGGAGTGACTTCCAAGACTTTGAACTCTGCTTGGAGAAAATTGTGGCCAGATTGTGTCCTCGACAAAGATTTTGAAGGGTTTGAGGCTGACCCTGACAACGCTATGCCAGTTGTGGAATCTATTGTGGCTTTGGGGAAGTCCATGGGGTTGGAGGTTAGTGGCGAGGATGTGGAAGAGTTGGTGGAGGACCACAGTGAAGAGCTAACCACTGAAGAGCTGCAAGAGCTTCATCTGCAGCAGCAACAGAGAACAGCTGAGGAAATTGCTGCACAGGAGGAGGAAGAGAAAGGGAAGAAGGTGCCTTCTTCAGAGATTAAGGAGATTTGTGCAATGTGGAGTAGGATGGAAAGATTTGTGGAGGAACATCACCCTAACAAAGCTGTTGCAGGCCGTGTATGCGACATATTCAGTGACAATGTCTTGTCCCATTTTAGGCAAATTTTAAAGAGACGCCAGAAACAGAGCTCTCTGGAACAATTTTTTGAGCGACAGGGGTCCAGTAACTCTCAAGCTGGTCCTAGTGCCAGTAAAAGACAAAGAAGGGAAGTATCCCCGGATAAGGACTTTTTACCTAGTCTTTATGGAAGGGGATTCCTCTTCCAAACAATAGTGTAACGTCATCCTCTCCCTTCCTCCCGTCTTCCATACACCAACAAGTCTTCAATAAAGGTAAGTGTGATGTTATTATTGTTTTATACTTGATGTCTCATTGTTTTCTGTATGTAAGTCTATATTTAATGTAAAAAAAATATTTTTTGCCAATACTTTTGGGTGTCTGGAACAAATTAATTGGATTTACATTATTTCTTATGGGGAAAATGGTTTCGTCATTCATGAATTTCGCCTTTCGGTAGACTCTGGAACGGATTAATCACGAAACTCTAGGGTCCACTGTTTTCGATAAACCTCACCTAACATTGCTCTAAGTTAAATTTAGTACAAAAATTTTTTTGGACTGTTTCCTTGAAAATGTATATCAGTACATGCAAAGGTGAAAGCTCTGAGCTTTAACTTCTCCCTTCATTTTTTGTAAATTTCTTTGATGCTAAATGTTCCACTTTTATGATCTTCATCCCATCTATCCTCTGGTTTAAGACTGGCCATGTTGCAAGATAACGATTATATAGTGATCTATCTTCTAGAAAGTAAGGTCCTCTCCTAAACTTTTAATATGGATTTGTCAAGAACCTTATTTATCTTGTCTAAGACATTTTCCTTTCCTCCCTCTTCCTTGACTGTTGTATCCTTTCATTTAGTTAGGTTAATAATATGAATTGAATCTAAATTTTTTTTGTTTTTCTTACAAGTGAATATTTTAGTTTGTCATTTAACATTTCTGAAGTCTTCTGACAATTCAACCCCTCTAAGGGAATGCCTTGATGCTGATGAAGAACTCTTGATTCAAGGAACTCGATCTTCCCTTCCTTGGATCAGATCTGATTGCCTCCTATTTCCCAGCATTGTATGAACCCTACAGGTTTAATGCTTCCTATGAATATAATAATAATTTAACAATTTAAGGAGGTTCTTATGAATATAATAATAATTTAAAAATTTAATAAGACTAATCAAGGCAAATATCTTGAATTACTTGTACTGTAGGGAGTGTGTAGTGAGACACCTTGAATTGCAACTGCTGTCTCTCAGACCAGAGGACATGTTACCATTTGATGCTTCTAACTTTGAACCTATTACAAAAAAAATATTGCAGGGTTAACTAATGGTAACTCCAAAATAAAACATGGCAGGTTTGTTTAGGTGTGAAGGTGCTTTGTACTGGTTGATCAAGTAGTCACCAGGAAAGCCTGAACTCAGCTCATACTGAAAGTATGTAGGTAACCTATAGACCAGTAGATTGCAGAATTGAGTACATAAGACATGCAGTACATCATATAGTTATCTAACTGCATTTTTGGGTAAGTTTAATTTTTTTTTTTTTAAAATTTTTAAAAAAGGGGGGCCCCAAAAAATTTTAATCATTTAAAAGGGGGTTTTGGGGGGCCCCCCCCCTTTTTTTAAAATTTTTCCTTTTTAAAATTTTTTTCCCCTTTCCTTCCCCCCCGGGTTTTTTTTTCCCCCCCCCCTTAAATTTTTAAAATTTTTTGGAAAATCCCCTTTTTTAATTTTAAAAAGCCCCTTTTTTTTTTAAAAAAACCCTTTCCCTTTCCTTTTTTTTTTTTTAAAAAAAATTTTTTTTTAAAAAAAACCCAAAAACCCCCCCCCCCTTTTTTTTTTTTCCCCCCTTTTTTTGTTTTCCCCCCAAAACCCCCCCCCCTTTTTTTTTTAAAAAAAATTTTTTCCCCCCCCCCCTTTTTTTCCCTCCCCCCCTTTTTTCCCCCCTTTTAAAATGAAAAAATTTTAAATTTTTCCCCCCGGGAAAAATTAATAAAAATTTTAAAAAAAAAAGGGGGGAAAAAATTTTTTTAATTTTTTTGGAAACCCTTTTTAAAATTTTTCCCCCCCAAATTTTCCCCTTTAATTTTTTAAAAAAAAAAAAAAATTTTAAAATTCCAATTAATTTTAAAAAAAACCCCTTTTTTTTTTTTAAAAATTTTTTAAAAAATTTTTTTTTCCTCACCCTTTTTTTAAATTTTCCCCCCAAAAAAATTTAAAAAAAAAATTTTTTTTTTAAACCCCCCCTTTTTCCCGGGGGTTTAAAAAAAAAAAATTTTTTTTAAAAAAAAAAAATTTTTTTTTCCAAGCCCCCTTAAAATTTTCCCCCTTTTTAAAAAAAGGGCCCCTTTTCCCCCCCGGGCAAATTTTTTTAAAAAAAAAATTTTTTAAAATTTTTTCCCCCCCCCCCCTTTTTAAAATTTCCCCTTTTTAAAAAAAAATTTTTTCCCCGGAAAAAAAAAATTGCCCCAAACCCCTAAGCCCCTTTTAAAAAATTTCCTTTTAAAAAAAAATTTTTATTTTTTTTCCCCCCCAAAAAATTTTTTTAAAAACACTTGGGAAAAAACCCCTTTCCTTTTGGGTTTTTTTGGGGTTTGGGCCCTGTTTTTTTCTTTAAAAAATCCCCCCCCAAAAAAAATAACCTTTTTTCCCAAAAAAATTTTTTTTTCCCCCCCCTTTTTTTAAAAGGCCCCCCCCCCCCCCCCCTTTTTAAATTTTTAAAAAAAAAAACCCCCCTTTCCAAAAAAAAAAATTTTTTTTTTTTTTTTAAAAATTAAATTTCCCCCCCCCTTTTTTCCTTTCCCCCCCCCCCAAAAAAAAACCCTTAATTTTAAAAAATTTTTTTTTTTTTTTTAAAAAAAACCCCAAAAAACCCTTCCCCCAAAAAATTAAAAAAAAACCCCCCCCTTTTTTTTTTTAACCCAAAAAAAAAAAAATTTTTTTTTTTTAAAAAAAAGGGGGGGGGAAAATTTTTTTTTTTTTTTTTTTCCCCCTTTTTTAAAAAATTTTTTCCCGGGGGTTTTTTTAAACCCAAAATTTTTTTTTTTTTTCCCCCCTTTTTTTTCCCATTACCCCCCCCCCCCCCCCCAAAAAAAATTTTTGGTTTTTTTGGGGGGAAAAAAAACCCCCCCCAAAATTTTTTTTCCCCCTTTTTAAAAAACCCCCCCCCCTTTTTTTAAAAAAAAAAACCCCCCTTTTTTAAAAAAAAACCCCCCCTTTTTTCCCCTTTTTTTTAAAATTTTTTTCCAAAAAAAAAATTTTAAAAAGGGGAAAAAAATTTTTTTTAAAAAAAACCCCCCCCTTTTTTAAAAAGGGAAAAAAGGGGGCCCCCCCTTTTTTTATTTAAAAATTTTTTTTAAAAAAATTTTTTCCCCCCCCCCTTTTTAAAAACCCCCAAAACCCCCTTTTTAAATTTTCCCGGGCCCCCCAAATTTTTTAAAAATTTTTCCCTTTTCCCCCCTTTTTTTTATTTTTTTTTTTAAAAACCCCCAAAAATTTTAAAAAAAACCCCCCCCCCCTTTTTTTCCCCAAGGGTTCCTTTTTTTTTAAAAATTTTTGGACCCCCTTTTTTAAAAAAATTTTGGGGGTTTTTCCAAAAACCCCCCTTTTAAGGGCCCCTTCCCCCTTCCCCCCCCCCTTTTTTAAATTTTTTTTTTAAAATTTTTTTTTTGGGGGGGGGGGGTTTTTGGGGGGTTGGGCCCAAAAAAACCTTTTTTTTTTTAAAAAAAAACCCCCCAAAAAAGGGGGGAAAAAAAAAAAATTTTTTTTTTCTTTTTTTTTAAAAAAAAAAGGGGGGGTTTTTAAAACCCCTTTTTTAAAAAACCCCCCCCCAAAAAAAAACCCATTTTTAAAAAGGGAAAAAAACCCAAAAAAAAAAAGGGGGAAAAAAAGGGGGGGTTTTTTTTTTTTTTAAAAAAGGAAGGAAAAAACCCCCTTTTCCGGGGGGGGAAAAAAACCCCCCCCCCCCCCAAAAAATTTTAATTTTTTTTTTCCCAAAAAAAAATTTTTTTTTTTTTTTTTTTTTTTTTTTTTAAATTTTTTTAAAAAATTTTTTAAATAAGGAAAAAAAAAAAAAAACCCCCCCTTAATTTTAAAAGGGCCCGGGGTTTTTTTTTTTTTTTTTTTTTTTTTTCCGGTTTGTTTTTAAAGGCTTTAAAAAAAATTTTTTTTAAAATTTTTTTTTTTTTTTTTTTTAAAAAAATTTTTTTTTTTTTTTTTTTTTTTTTTTAAATTTTTTTATTTTTTTTTCCTTTTGGGGGTTTTTTTAAAAAAAATTTCCCAAAGAAAAAAAAAAAAAGGAAAAAAAATTTAAAAACCCCAAAAAAAAAAATTTAAAAAAAAAAAAAATTTTTTTAAAAAACCCAAATTTTTTAAAATTTAAAAAAAAAAAAAAAAAGGGGGGACCCGGGCCCCCCCAAAAAGTTTTTTTTGTTTTTTTTTTTGGGGGTCTGAAACGGACTAATCTAATTTTTTTTTTTGGGCCCCCCCCCCCCAAAAAATTTTTGGAAGGTTTTTTAAAAACCAGGGTACCACTGTAACTAAATAAATGATGGTGAATGTGTTTTGATCTTTGGGTCACCCTGCATTGGCAGGAGACAGCAAGTTAAAAATATATACATTTATGTACACATAAAACCAAACAAAACAGCATTTGGTGGAATGCAGTATAAAAGTACAATGATATATTCAGTTAGCATACACAAAATATGCAAGTTTCAAGTCAATATGTAACAGGCTTCTCAAGATATCTGAAGTGAATGAAACAAAAATATTTGGTAAATATCATTTGTATTCATTTATTCAAGAGTAAGTACATTTATTTGGTTCAGAACTCAAGATTTCAGATAAATATCAAAGACCAAATTGACCACTGTAGTGTTTTTCCACTATACATACATCTATTTTTCTTCTATTTTTATTAATACTTTATAGTTGAGCATTCTTTTTAATTTCAGTGACAAAAAACTGTAAAAAAAAAATGGTGTATAGTAATTAACACATTCTGAAGAATTACATCCTAATTAGATTAATGACTTTTTGGAATTCCATGTAAATCAGGAATAAAATAAAGTGTGACATCTTTTTCTTCTTTACACTCTTACTCTTTATTATTTTCTTGTCAGTACATACAGAGTATACACAGCAGTTGTAGAGTTCTTTCTCGGGTAACTGTTTCACCATAAAAGGTAAGAGAATGTGTAATTACGAGGTGCTATCATAAAGTTCCCATACTCAAATTTTTGCGCGTTTCCTAGGTGAAATATGGTGACATCATAGATCACACTGCGCAGTACACTACTTTGTGAAGTAACATGGCAAGTTTCAGTGCAGTCAATTATTCCGTTGAAGTTAGATGGCCATTTTTTGTGATGTTAGTGTGTTGTTGCAATCTTTTTTGTGCAACAGAATGGAATCTTTAAAAAAAAAAAAAGCATGTGTGTGTGTGTGATATTCTGTTTCAAACCTGATAAAACTGCTAGTGAAACTCAGAAAATATTTCAGCAAGCATTTGGAGATAAAGCAATGGGTTGGATACATTGTTTTCAACAGTTTTCTCGATTCAAAGCAGGACAAACGTCAGTTAAGCATCATGAATGCTCTGGTCGTCCATTAACTTCAAAAACAGATGCCAACATTGAAAAAGTATCTTTATACCTTTGATATACTTTTGATGAGTTTCGAGAGTCTTACTACTCTTGGAGCCCAGCCATGGGCCAGGCTCATCTGGTGCTTGCCTGGTCAACCAGGCTGTTGCTGCTGGTGGCCTGCTGCCCCACATATCTGGCACCTGGTGAAGATACTTGTCCAGTTTTCTTTTGTGAGAAAAGCTATTTTCAAAGATTGTTGTCAGGGTATCCAGGACATTGCAACTGCTCTGGGAATTTCTTACAGGTTATATCAAAGGATTTTGACTGAAAGCTTGAACATGACGTGAGTGGCTGCTAAATTTGTGCCCTGCTTGCTGATTCAAAACCAGAAAGACCATTATTTTCTGGCCAAAAAGATTTCCATGTTTTAACGATGTGGAAGAGAGTTAAGCAGACTCTCAAGTCATGCTAGATGCCGAGAAAAGAAGAGTTCCAGAAATGTTTCAAGAAGTGGTAGAGGCACTGGGATCAGTGTATAGAGTCCCTTGAAGAATACTTCCAGGAAGACAGCTTCAATTAGGTGATTAAGCAAGCCTATATATTTTTTTTTTTCACAGCAGTTTGGGAACTTTTTTGATAGAACTTCGTACAGTGTATTAATATATAATACACTGTGTGGTGAATGTTAAACTAAGCTGCAAATGTATACCACAGTGTCTCATAACTATTTTGATAAAGGTATTTCATATAAGTTAAGCAATGTATTATATATAGAAATAATTGTGGGAATTGTGTATCTATTATAAAGCATGGGATAATTCTATTTTTGTATTAATATTGGTTGAATTACCGACAATATGTTAAGTAAAAGGACACAAATGCAACTAATGTGACATTTTATTGTGGCAACATTTTGCTCTCCAGGAGCTTTGTCAAGCCGTTACAAACAATACATGGACACAGAGGGTATATATAGGCTCAGAGTGAGGTGTAATACTAGTGGTGGTAGAAGTAGTAGTGATAAAAGTTGTAGTAGTAATACAATAAGGTAGAACAATCAACTTGCACATGAGTAAAAGGTGATAAAAGCAATTACTTGGGTAGTATAAAAATAGGTTAGACAAATATTTCTGTTGGAGGTTGGAATAGAGAAGGCCTGTAGCAGTGTTCCACATCTGCGATGTGCTTGTGTAGTATTAGCAGGAGAGACTATGTGATGGTAGGGTTTACTGTTTTCAGGAGGATTCTTGCTAAGACTTCAGAGATGGTGAAGCTGCCTTTGTTTTGTTTAATTGTGTTAGAAACAGCGATAAGTGCTGATTCAAGGCACTTGCGTCTGCGGAAATTAGTTTCTTTGATTACTACTACAACTTATATCACTACTACTTCTACCACCACTAGTATTACACCTCACTCTGAGCCTATATATACCCTCTGTGTCCATGTATTGTTTGTAACGGCTTGACAAAGCTCCTGGAGAGCGAAACGTTGCCACAATAAAATGTCACATTAGTTGCATTTGTGTCCTTTTACTAAGTGTATTTTTGGGGGTCTAAAAGGACTAATCTAATTTATATTATTCCTTATGGGAACAAATTCGTTTGGTAACGGTACTTGAACAGCATTCTGGAACGAATTAATAACGTAAACCGGGGGTCCACTGCATTTATTATATTTCTTAGAAGTCATCGGTATGCATAACAACTGTAGAGCTACATTCAAAGTGCACATACTACTATTATTATTAATTCCTTTTTAAATACTGTATAGAATAAAATAGCATGTTTACAAATGATTGTTGACCATTGTAGCCAACCACTTAACATGGGAATCAGTGCATACTACAGTGGACCCCCGGTTATCGGCTGTTTCTGTTATCAGCCATCTCGGTTATAGGCCGGTTTTTCGGCTTCCGGTTATCGGCCGTTATTTCACTTATCAGCCGTATGGGACGCGTCAACCCGCCAGTCGCTCCCGCCAGTCTGGCTGTGTCTCTGGGAGAGTGAGGAAGCTTCTGGTGGTTATTCATTAAGTGCAACTGTGAAATAAGTAACCATGGCCCCAAAGAAAGTTCCTTTGGTAAAGAAAGTGAGAAACACGATGGAATTTAAGAAAGAAGTTATTGAAAAATATGAGTGGTGTTGGACGCATAATAAATTAATATAGACATTTTCATTAATCCATCTATGATATTTTCTTCAAAATTATATAAGAAACATGTTACATAGCATATAAACATGCAATGTTTATATGTTATAGAGTGGTGAGTACTGGCGAATCAAGGAGGAGGGTGGAAGGTAAACATTATGTTTTCTCTGATGCAGAGTTAAGAGAAAACTGTGAATCTGGCATCTGGTGCAGTAACTGCCCTTCATACGTGTTTGTTTACAATTCTCAACATGAATTATTCATTACTTCTCCCTCTGCTTATGATGGCATCTAAAAGTAGTTGTTAGAAACGATAAAACTCAAATGAACATGGTAATAATATGGCTGCGTAGTGTAATAATATGGCTGTGTAGTGTAGCCCAGGGGGGCTACATACTACGTGTACCTACATTACCGCTGCCTTCACTGACTTCCTACAAATATATACTACATACTCACCTCTCGCCCTACATTAAGACTACAAATATTTTAAGGTATGTAATGAATGCACTGTCGCAGTAAATAACAAAGAAGGGAAGTAACCCTAGAGAGGGTTTTGATACCTGAAGTCCTTATGGAGGGGGATTCCCAACTCCCTCTCGGCTCCTGCATTCTTCAATACGCCAACAAGAGTCTTCAATAAAGGTACAGTGGTACCTCGACTTACGATGGTCCCCAAACTCACCCTTTTATGTAAGTTTATTTTTTTAAACGCTTTTGTAAGTGTAATTTTGGGAATCTAAAAGGACTAGTCTATTTTATATCATTCCTTAAGGGGATAAATTCGTTTGGTAATGGCACTTGAACAGTATTCTGGAATGAAAAAATATCGTAAGTCGAGGTACCACTGTATTTAATGTTCATTTATCATTAAAAAAAATTCTTTATATAATCTTTAAAAAATGTATTTTTTCTTAATATTTTTGGGTGTCTGAAACGGATTAATTGGATGTACTACATTAATTCTTATGGGAAATATTATTTCGGTTTTAGGCCGACCTTTTGGAGCAGATTACGGCCGATAACCGAGGGTCCACTGTATTTGACTTATGCATCACCTTTTCACTTATGGGATTTTTGAGAAAACTGGATTTTGGCCCTCTGACTTCGTGCTTATCACAAAAAACAGTACTGTGCATTCAAATGCATCATGAAAAAATAATATAAAAATATTTTTATGTTTGTAAACTGTAGAAAATTTATTTTACACTTGCTGAGAAGGTCAGCTTTCTCAAATATTTAATTTTATTGTGGACTATGATAATGAGGCTCTATTGTACTGTACTTATGAATATGTACAATAAGTTAAGAGATTATACCAAAAATTTAATTTTTGTTTTTGTTTTTTAGAGATGTACAATTTGTGAGAGCTGAGAAAGAATATTTTGTGGATGGCATTTTGGATCTCGTGCGACTGGAACTCATGGAAAAATTACTACAAGAGATGTTAGAAGAGGCTCTTGGTGAACTAGAAAGCAGTGGCCAACTTGATATCCTGTTAAACAGTTTTTCCAGGATCTGTATCTCATAAAGATATGGGCACAATGTTCCAACCTAAATCTGCCTCGGGATGAAGTTTCATGTGTGAGAGTGGGCCATGCAATTTCAGTGCCTTAGCCACTTAGGGAACATACCTGTGTGAATAAATGTAGTAATGTTACTAATTGGCATTATGATAGCTATCCTATTTTAATGACATTATTATGATTGAGTGTGAAGGTTTCTATAAATCTAAAGGGTATGGGAAGAGAAGTGTCCCATCATCCTTATCTGTGATGAAGTAATTCCTACTGTCTACTTTTACCTCAAATTTGTGAACTCTTTGTTTTGAAAAAATCACCCTTGTTTAAGCTTTTTATCTTTTCCTATGAAGAAAGATGTACATACATGTGTACATGTGTGGGGGAAACTCGGCATAGAATGTTTCAGAAAGCATGAGTGAGTGTGAGAGGGTGGGTGGTTATGAAAGAGGGTGTGGGGGAATGGGTGTGAGAGGACATGAGGGTGTATGGTAGATGGGTTGGTATGAGAGATGGGTAGGTGGTCCTGGTTAACCTCTACCTTAAGCACCCAGAGAGGAACTGTTTCACCAACATTATTCCCTGCTACATTACTTGGCTCACATATGTTGATGATGTCTTGTTTTATCTAGACATTTCCATTTGAGTGGGTGTGTGGGGAGTTTTGAACCAAGTGAGAGAATACTTGTGGTTGGGGATCTCAATGCTAAAGTGGGTAAAAATGTTGCCGAGGGAGTAGTAGGTAAATTTGGGGTGCCAGGGGTAAATGAAAATGGGGAGCCTTTAATTGAACTATGTGTAGAAAGAGGTTTTGTAATAAGAGGAAGTTAGGGTGAGATATAAGCAACTTTTAGCAGAAAGGTGGGCTAGTGCAAGTATGGGTAGTGGGGGGGGGGGTTGAAAAAGGATGGGATAGTTTTAAAAATGCAGTATATCAGAATGTGGGGCAGAAGTTTGTGGCTATAGGAGGGTGGATGTAGGAGGAAAGAGAAGAGATTAGTGGAATGATGAGGTAAAGGGTGCGATAAAAGAGAAAAAGGTAGCTTATGAGAGGTTTTTACAAAGCATAAGTTATATAAGAAGGGCAGACTATATGGAGTAAATAAAGGTGAAGAGAGTGCAAAAGAGAGAGAAAATGATAGAGTAGGAGAGGCACTGTCAAGAAATTTTGCAGAGAATAAGAAAAATTTTGGAGTGAGATAAAGAAGTTAAGAAAGCCTAGGGAACGAATGGATTTGTCAGTTAAAAACAGAGTAAGGGAGTTAGTAGATGGGGAGCTGGAGGTATTGGGTAGATGGCGGGAATATTTTGAGGAACTTTTAAATGTCGAAGAAAAGGAAGCAGTAATTTCATGCACTGGCCAGGGAGGTTAAACATCTTTTAGGAGTGAAGAAGAGCAGGATGTGAGTGTGGGGGAGGTGCGTGAGGCATTACGTAGAATGAAAAGGGGGTAATGCAGCTGGAACTGATGGGATCATGACAGAAATGTTAAAAGCAGAGGAAGATATAGTGTTGTAGTGGTTGTTATTTTTTTTTAATAAATGTATGAAAGAGGGGAAGGTACCTAGGGATTGGCAGAGAGTGTGTATAATTCCTTTATATAAAAGGAGGACAAAAGAGATTGTAAAAATTATAGGGGAATAAGTTTACTGAGTATACCAGGTAAAGTGTATGGTAGGGTTATTATTGAAAGAATTAGAGGTAAGACAGAGAGCAGGATTGCAGATGAGCAAGGAGGCTTTAGAATGGGTAGGGGATGTGTAGATCAAGTGTTTACATTGAAGCATATATGTGAACAGTATTTAGATAAAGGTAGGAAAGTTTTCATTGCATTTATGGACTTAGAAAAGGCATATGATAGAGTGGATAGGGGAGCAATGTGACAGATGTTGCAAGTGTATGGAATAGGTAATAAGTTACTAAATGCTGTAAAGAGTTTTTATGAGGGTAGCGAGGCTCAGGTTAGGGTGTGTAGGAGAGAGGGAGATTATTTCCCGTTAAAAGTAGGTCTTAGACAGGGATGTGTAATATCACCATGGTTGCTTAACATATTTATAGATGGGGTTGTGAAAGAAGTAAATGCTAGGGTGTTGGGGGGAGGGGTGGGATTAAATTATGGGGAATCAAATACAAAATGGGAGTTGACACAGTTACTTTTTGCTAATGATACTGTGCTTTTGGGGGATTCTAAAGAAAAGTTGCAAAGGTTAGTGGATGAGTTTGGGTGTGTAAAGGTAGAAAGTTGAAAGTGAATATAGATAAGAGTAAGGTGATGAAGGCATCAAACGATTTAGATAAAGGAAAATGGATATTACGTTGGAAGAAGTGAATATTTTCAGATATTTGGAAGTTGACTTGTCAGCGGATGGGTTTATGAAGGATGAGGTAAACCAAAGAATTGATGAAGTAAAAAAGGTGAGTGGTGCATTGAGGTATCTGCAGAGACAAAGAATGTTATCCATGGAGGCAAAGAAGGTAATTTACAAGAGTATAGTGGTACCAACACACTTATATGGGTGTGAAGCATGGGTTGTAAATGCTGCAGCAAGGAGGCGGCTGGAGGTAGTGGAGATGTGTCTAAGGGCAATGTGTTGTGTAAATATTATGCGCAGAGAATTCGTAGTGTGGAAATTAGGAGGTGTGGAGTTAATAAAAGTCAGAAGGCCTGTTGAGGTGGTTTGGTCATTTAGAGAGAATGAAAGAAAGTAGAATGACTTGGAGAGTGTATAACTCTATTGGGGAAGGAAGACGGGGTAGGGGTCATCCCCGAAAAGCTTGGAGGGAGGGGGTATATTATTATTATTATAATCAATGGAGGGAGAGGGTATATTATTATTATTATAATCAATGGAGGGAGGGGCTTGGACTTCCAGCAAGCATGCGTGAGCGTGTTAGATAGGAGTGAATGGAGACGAATGTTTTTTGGGACCTGAAGAGTTGTTGGAGTGTGAGCATGGTAATATTTTGTGAAGGGATTCAGGGAAACCGGTTAGCTAGACTTGAGTCCTGGAAATGGGAAGTACAATGCCTGCACTTTAAAAGAGGGGTTTAAGATATTGGCAGTTTGAAGGGATGTCTAAACTGTCGTATCTGAGCGCCTCTGCAAAGACAGTGATTATGTACAAGTGATGGTGAAAGTGTTAAATGATGAAAGTTTTTTCTTTCTTTCTTTTTTTCTTTTTGGGTCACCCTGCCTCGGTGGGAAGCGGCCAACATATTGAAAAAAAAAAATCCATCTTCATAGTGTTGGAAAACAACTCATCCAAGTAAAACCCTCTATACAGTTTACCTTGGAAAAACAGAATAAATCTACCTTTTTTCAACATCCTTCTTATCAGGTTAGATAATGACACTTTCAGGTACAAAGAATACAGGAAATTAACAAATAAAGATGATCTGATTACTACTACTGTTACATGACCCCAGAACAAAGAGAAATGTAATAATAGGTTACTTTCTACATGATCTCAGGATATGTAGCAGTTAACCCCTACTTGAACAATATTACAAAAAAAAAAAAATCTGCCTTAAAATTTCCTAAACAAAATCATCTGTTGCAAGATAAATTTAGCTTAACACATTTTCAAATCCCAGGGCAACCAACTGATTCATCCCACAAGACAAACTGTGATTTTCATCACCTTTATTCTATATACAGTGGACCCCAGAGTTTCGTAAAAACTTCACTCCTGAAGTCTGCTCAAGTGCCATTACCGAACGAATTTACTCCCTTAAGGAAAAATGTCACGTAGGTTAGTCTATTTCAGACCCCCAAAAATACTTTTCCACAAGCACTTACAATATTATACTTACATAAATGTACGATTTCCGGGGTTTACGAAACTCGGGGGTCCACTGTATATAACTAGCATTGTATTATTATTATAATCATAACTAAGCATTAAACCCATAAGGGTCATACAGCACCTAACACTGGAATAATAGTAATTAGCAAAAACTATTAAGAAAAAAAACAAGATTTCTCACAATCCGAAGAACACAATTACTGCAGGATTGTACAGTATCCCATGGGGGATTCAAACTTGAGTACATATGAGAAGCATCAAAGGACTTGGATACCTAATAACAAGAACATGGATACCACAATACGATGGACATGGTGGTACACAGAAACACACACACACCCCTCATGAACCTAAAAAGAGTATCTCTTATATGGCTATATATGTCTCAAATACCATCATACAGAACAGAGGCTATATATGTCTTGAATACCATCATAGAGAACAGAGGCAAGGTCCTGACATTTGAATCCAAACCACAGCCAACACTCCCTGACCTCCATTGGTTCACAGACCTTACCCACTACCCACTCTATACTAGACATAGCCGCGCTGTATAACCCCTGTGGTTTAGCGCTTCTTTTGATTATAATAATAATAATATACTAGACATATCACCTTGCCTAGGCTTGACAAATCACTTCACCTATACTGAATAAAACATTTTGCCTTCCTTTGACCTCAACTTCACCCAGCACCTGACCCCCACCACTTCTCAGCACCATGAATATAATGTATAATATATGAATATAATGTATATGTGTCATTTGTTTTGATATTTTATGTACTGTACAAGGTTTAGCACTTAGTTATGATTGTAATAAAATAAGTACTGTACTTAAAAAAGCCTCATGTAAGTGAAATGTCATACTAATAAAGGTCTCCTTTAGCTATACAGTGGACCCTCGGTTTTCGGTCATCTCCAAACTCGAACATTTATGTAAGTGTATTTTCGTAAGTGCTTTTGCAAGTGTATTTTTGGGGGTCTGAAATAGACTAACCTACGTGACATTATTTCTTAAGGAAGTAAATTCGTTCGGTAATGGCACTTGAGCAGCATTCTGGAAAGAATTTTCGGTGAAAACCGAGGGTCCACTGTACATTTCTTGTTAACCATACTCAATTACAAATTTTATTCAACTGTAATTCACAAACATTGTCCATCAATGCATAAGAAAAAAATTCTGAAGAATTATTATTAGGGCAGTTTGGCTTGTTGCACCTACTGCCTAAAATGCATGATGTGTCTCAACACTTTTCTATGTCTAAATAACTAATACAGTGGTGCCTCGAGTTACGAGCTTAATTCGTTCCAGACGGCTATTCAAGTGCCGATATCAAAGGAATTTTTTCCCATAAGAAATAATGAAAATTAGGTTAATCCATTTCAGACCCCCAAAAATACACTTACAAAAGCACCTACAAAAATACACTTACATAATTGTTCGAGTTGGGAGCTGCTCGTAAGTAGAGGTACCACTGTACAGTGGTCCCTCGGTTTTCGCCGAAAATTCGTTCCAGAATGCTGCTCAAGTGCCATTACCGAACGAATTTACTTCCTTAAGAAATGTCACATAGGTTAGTCTATTTCAGACCCCCAAAAATACACTTGCAACAGCACTTACGAAAATACACTTACATAAATGTTCGAGTTTGGAGATGTACGAAAACCGAGGGACCACTGTACACTGATCTGGAAAAACTTAAGGGAGATGAGGTTTCATTAAATCAGCCCTGCATTGTTGTTGGACGAATTGTGATGCAACCATGCATCTTGAGTCGGTAAACTCTTTCCCTAAGCTCTGTGATCATGGTTCTAATTATCAGTTTAAATAATGGTGTTGGATTACTTGTTACTTTTATATATATAAAATTATGCATTAGCTCAGTATAGATTAACCCTTTCAGTGTCGGTCCCCTTGTACTATGGCTTTGAAGCCAGGATCAGTCCCATAGTACTACTCCATGAGCTCAGCCCACTCAGATAAGCTGAGTGGTAAATTTGGGCCTAGATATGAGAGAATGAGTTTATGTAGTAAGTGTCCAGCTTGCCAGTCTAATACGCATTTAAGAATACACTGACATTATTTATATAATTATTACAATAATGCTGTAGTCTGCATAACATTAAATCTTCTATTTTTTGTGTGAATATAAATTCAAAATGGAAAGCCAGCGTAATATAAGAGGGACCTGGAGACGTGACTAATGAACAGAGGAAATGTTTTTCTAGTGCCAGGAATGTCTACATTATTTATTCTGGACCTTATTTTTAAGTTGGCAATTTTTTAATTTTGTGTGAAATTGACCAAATTACTGATTTCTGATCACTTTAGTGGGTAGTTGAAATAGGTAAATGGGTGGTTTCTTGTACTCAGTCGATAAAATAGAAGAATTACTAGTGAAATAGCCATGAATTTGGTTGACTGGAACATTGAAAATGGCCAAAAATAGGGCACAAAATGGGCGAAATCACCAATGCGTAAATATCGCTGAGAATGCTTACTTTGCACGAGTAATTCCATAAGTTTTCCATCAAATTTCGTACTTTTAGTTTAATTACCATCAGAAAAAGATTCTTTATCATTTCATAAGCTAAAATATTTTTTTTAAATTCTTTGACCCTGAAAGCAAGTTTGAGACCCTGAAAGGGTTAATTTAATAAAAAATATGCTTTATGAATTAACAATTAATGGCTTTTCAATATACTATAACTATTTCCTATTGTCTTGATGATGAAAAAAAGTAATGAACCTGTGGGGTTCCATGAGTAGATGTCTTATACCATCTGGTCACCATTGTTCAATGACACCCTGCCTATAATAGCTAATTATTTTTTTATTACATATTGTTTTAATTGTTAAATAAATAACTAAATAGCATACAATGTTTTATGTAGCTTTGTAGTTATGTTTAAAAGTTCTGACACCAAAGTTCATTTCAGGATTTCTTCTTTGGATCATTTAAATAAAAATACTATTGAAATAAACTAAAGTTGGGTAAATTTATCCACATGGATCTAGTAATATATATGGTTATTCAAGAAGAGTTTCAATTTTAAATTTTTTTAACAGTTTTATACAAATTATAGTGAGTAAATCATATACCAATTGTATGGTTTTATCTTTCCTGAATGACCCATATAAAAAACAAGAAACAGCACAAACATTTTTGGTCTACCTGGAGAACCCTCATCTTGCTAATAACCCCTCAAAAATTTCCTCGATGATAGTGAGGGGATCCTGATACAATTAATTGGATCTATCCTCCCCTTCTTTGGATCAAACCTGACTGATTAATTCCCCCATGCATTGTATGACCCCTATGGGTTTACCACTTTCCCCTAAATACTACAATAATACATAATTCAGGTTAGTAATATACAAGGAAATTATTATTAATCAGAGAAAGCACTAAACCTGTAGGGGTTCGCTTCTATTTGATTATAATAATAATAATGTAGGGGTTCACTTTCCTGAATCAAGACCCCCTCATATACTAGAGGGAAACTTGTACAGCAAGTCCTCACTTAACATCGTCAATAGATTCCTGGAAACTGCAACTTTAAGCGAAACGACATACATAACGAAACTAATTTTTACTATATGCTGATTGATATGAACATCACGAGGGTGCACAGTGGACCTTTAGCATTTATTGCAACAGGTAAAATCAAGGAACAAATGGTTCCAAAAGTGAAAACTGTAAGAGCACCTACCACCACACAGTTCAAAAGCAAACAATTATAAATATGGCGGGCTTGCTGAGACCTTTTGTACCTGGAGTATACAGTGGACCCCCGAGTTTCGGTCACCTCGGAAATCGAACAATTATGTAAGTGTAATATTGTAAGTGCTTTTGTAAGAGTATTTTTGGGGGTCTGAAATGGACTAACCTACTTGACAGTATTCCTTAAGGGAGTAAATTCGTTCGGTAATGGCACTTGAGCAGCCTTCTGGAATGAAATATGACCGAAACTCGGGGGTCCACTGTACCTGGAGAGAGTTCCAGGGGTCAACGACCCTGCGGCTCAGTTTGTGACCAGGCCTAATGTCGCGCATTTGTATGATTATCATATACGTACGTACTTTATGAATTCTTATTTTACAATAATTTGTATTCTTCCATTCATTCATTCATTTTCCAACCCGCTTATTCCAGTTCAGGGCTGTGAGTGGCTGGAGCCTATCCCTGCAGTTCAGGGTGCAAGGTGGGAACCAACCCTGGACAAGATGCCATTCCACTGCAGGGCACACTCACATATACACGAGACATGATAGCGATATACAAAATACTGCGAGGAATTGACAAAGTAGACAGAGACAGGATGTTCCAGAGATGGGACACAGAAACAAGGGGCCACAATTGGAAGTTGAAGACTCAGATGAGTCAAAGGGATGTTAGGAAGTATTTCTTTAGTTATAGAGTTGTCAGGAAATGGAACAGTCTGGAAAGTGACGTAGTGGAGGCAGGAACCACACATAGTTTTAAGACGAGGTTTGAAAAAGCTCATGGAGCAGAGAGAGAGAGAGAGGACCTAGTAGCGATCAGTGAAGAGGCAGGGCCAGGAGCTATGACTCGACCCCTGCAACCACAAATAGGTGAGTACTCATGCTGGGACAATTTAGACACGTCCATTAACCTAACGTGCACATCTTTAGGATGTAGGAGGAAACTGGAGTACCAGGAGAAAACCCATGCAGACATGGGGAGAACGTGCAAACTCCACACAGACAGTGGCCCCGGCTGGGAACCAATTTTGTTTTTCTCATCAATGTTTTAATGAAACAATGTTAAGTGAGGACTTACTGTACGTATATGCAAACAAGTTTGGTTCCAAAGCTACAGGAAAATGGAGCACTAGAGCAGTAGGCCCACAAAATGATTATGACCCTTATCCCTTTCGGTGTCGGTCCCGTTATATACGTAACGGCTTTGAAGCCAATGTTGGTCCCTTAGTACTATGCCATGAGCTCAGCTCATTTAGATAAGCTGTGAGCAGAAAATTTGCGCCTAGAAATAAGAGAATGAGTCTATGCGGTAAGTGTGCACCATATAAAAAAAAATCCTGCAGCACGCAGTTCATGAAGAGAAAAAAAACTGCAACCATGTTTTTGGTTTAAAACAGCAATATTGTGGTGTATTTTCACATGGTTTTTATGGTTAAATTCTTGGTTTCTTGGTCTCATTTGATAGAATGCATGATATACAGTAGGACCCCCATATCCACCATGGATAGCAAAACCGTGGATAGTAGCAAACCCTATATATAAATCCTATACATACCTATTATAAAGTTAAATTGATAAATTACGTATGCACAATAAGTGGAAAATTATCACTGATGGAAAGCACTTCACGACTTCTCTTAGGCTTTGAAGAACTGCCAGCTTCTCTACTTTTGCACTTTAGGGCCATTATTATGCAAAATTAAGAGGTATTTTTGGGCCACAGTAAACCGTGCATAACTGAAACAACAGATACCGAATCAGTGGATACGAGGTTTCTACTGTATTACAGAAATATAAATTATTTTGCCTGGTTCAGGACTGAAAGTAGCTTGAAACTAAGCTCAAAGTAGTGGAAATGTTCGATTTTTGCTAATACAGTGGACCCTCGGTTAACGAAATTAATCCGGTCCAGGAGCTATTACTTAATCTGAATCTTTCGTTATCTGAAACCTTATTTCCCATAAGAAATAATGTAAATACAATTAATTCGTTCCACAAAAAATAATCACTCAAAATAAAAAAAAAATAACATTTACTTACCTTTATTGAAGAGACTTGCAGGCATCTCTAAGATATAGATGATGATTGGAGCAGGGTGTTAGTGGTTGGAAGGAGAATCCCCCTCCAAAAGGACTTCAGGTAACAAGTCCCTCTCTGGGGTTACTTCCCTTCTTGGTCTTTTAATGCCACTAGGACCAGCTTGAGAGTCACTAGACCCCTGCCTGGTAAAGTAACTGTCCACAGTCCTCTGTTTCTGGCGACTCTTCAACACTTTTCTGAAGTACAACATGGCTCTGTCACTGAAGTGGTTGCACAGAAGGCTCATTTCAGCTTGCTCAGGGTGGTATCTTTCAACAAATGTCTGCAACTCATTCCACTTTGTACACATCTCCTTAAGCACTGAAGAAGGCACCTCCTTATCTCTCTCTCTCTTCTCCTTTGAAGCAATAACCTCAGCTGTGGTCTGTTGCTGTTCCAGATGAAGCTCTTGCAGCTCTTCAGTTGTTAGCTCTACCCTGTGCTCCTCCACCAACTCTTCCACATCCTCACCACTCACCTCCAACCCCAGGCTGTTCCCCAATTCCACAATATCTTCCACAACATGTTCCACAACAGGCACAGGGTCGTCAGGGTCAGGGTCAGCCTCAAATCCTTCAAAATTCCTCTCTTGGACACAATCCAGCCACAGTGGTCTCCAAGCAGAGTTCAGAGTCCTGGAAGTCACTTCCTCCCAAGCCTTACCTATAAGGCCTATGCAATGCACGATATTGAGGTGTTCTTTCCAGAACTCTCTTAGGGTCAATTCAGAGTCATTGGTCATATTAAAGCACCTCTGAAACAGTGCTTTGGTGTACAGTTTCTTGAAGTTGGAAATGACCTGCTGGTCCATGGGCTGGAGGAGAGGAGTGGTGTTAGGAGGCAAGAACTTCACTCTGATGAAATTTATGTTGTCAGGCAACAACTCTTGCAAGTTGTGAGGATGAGCAGGAGCATTGTCCAGTAGCAGGAGGCACTTGAGTGGCAATTTCTTTTCCAGGAGGTATTTCTTCACACTAGGGCCAAACACTCCACTCATCCATTCCTTGAAAATCTCCGTAGTGACCCATGCCTTGGTGTTAGCTTTCCAATGCACACACAATTTATTCTTGTCAACACTGTGTTTCCTGAAGGGTCTGGGATTTTCTGCGTGATGCACCAGTAAAGGCTTCACTTTAAACTCACCACTGGCATTGGCACACATCATAAGAGTTAGCCTGTCTTTCATAGGCTTGTGTCCTGGCTGTGCCTTTTCCTCCTGAGTAATGTAGGTCCTGTTGGGCATTTTCTTCCAAAACAGGCCTGTTTCATCACAATTAAACACTTGTTGGGGGAGGAATTGTTCAGCCTCTACGAACCCCTTGAATTCGTGCACAAATTTTCAGCTGCACGTTTGTCTGAGCTGGCTGCCTCACCATGCCTCACAACATTGTGTATGCCACTACGTTTCTTAAACTTCTCAAACCAGCCTTTGCTGGCTTTAAAATCACTCTCCTCACCACTGGTTGCAGGCATTGTCTTGACAAGATCTGCGTGCAACTTCCTTGCCTTTTCACAAATTATCGCCATAGAAATACTATCACCCGCTCTCTGTTTTTCATGGATCCACACCAACAACAACTTCTCAACCTCATCCACTTTTTTCGATCTTTGTTTCGTTAACAAATTAACCCCTTTTGCAACATTAGCTTCCTTGATCTCATTTCTCTGTGCCAGGATAGTGCCG
Source organism: Cherax destructor (assembly GCA_009830355.1). NCBI lineage: Eukaryota > Metazoa > Arthropoda > Malacostraca > Decapoda > Parastacidae > Cherax > Cherax destructor. The sequence goes on along the minus strand of WNWK01019092.1, from coordinate 15,287 downwards.
ATAGTAGATGGAGTTTTCTTGTACATCCTGGCAAGATCACTCAGACGTACACCACTCATATTTTTCTATGATTTCCTTCTTCAGTTCGATGGTGTTCCTCACTCTCTTTACCACAGGGGTGCCACTAGAAAGCTTCTTTGGACCCATGGTAACTTATTTCACAGTGGCAATAACTAAACCACCAAAAAAGACACCAAATATATTGTGAATCTTTGAAAGAGCACGCTGGGTAATGTTCTCTCAATGGTAAACAACGCTTCACTGGCGTCCTGCGCTTGTGCGGAGCAGGCGGACGTGTCTAATACCTTTCGGTAACCGAGGAATTTTTCGCTAACCGATTATGAAAAAAGCTTACGTTTTCCGAAGCTTTCGTTAACGGGACCTTTCGTTAACCGAGGGTCCACTGTATTCCAGAGTATACAAATGACGTCACTAGTCCAATATGTGTCCAGCATGCCAGTCTAATACGCATTTAGGAATGCACTGACATTATTTATACAATTATTACAATAATGCAGTAGTCTGCATAACATTAAATATTCTATTTTTTGTGCGAATAAAAATTAATATAGGAGGGGCCTGGAGATGTGACTAATGAACAGAAAATTTTTTGGAATTTTGTGTGAAATTGGCCAAATTACCAATTTCTGATCCAACTTCACTGGGTAGTTGAAATAGGTAAATGGGTGGTTTCTTGTACTCAATTGATAGAAGGAATACTAGTGAAATAGATATGAGTTTGGTCGACTGGAACAATGGAATTAGCCAAAAATAGGGTGCAAAGTGAGCAAAATCACCAATGCGTAAATATCACCAAGATTGCTGACTTTGCAAGAGCGTAATTCCATAAGTTTTCCATCAAATTTCGTACTTTTGGTTTCATTACCTTCGGAAAAAGATTCTCCATCATTTTATAAGATAAAATAATTCTTTTTTGTTTGATATCAGGGGTCTCAACCCTGAAAGGGTCATGTATCTATCATGGAGACCTTAGCTCTACACTCAGTTAGTCAATGATTTTTCTTTATTTTATTTTGAATTGGGAAGCACTAAACCTACAGAGGTCATATAGCACCTGTGAACTAGGAGGCATTTGGGTTCAATCCAAGGAAGGTGAGGGTAAGTCCAGTTCTTTGGATCAAGAGCCCTTCACCAGCATCAAGATCCCTTGAGATCTTGATGATTGGTCAAATTTTAGAAGGATGTTGTTTATTAAAGGCTTAATATTCTCATTCAAGGAAGACACTCAGATGAATGATACTATTTAGAATAAGCTTTCTCAGTCAATGTCACCTTCACATGTATTCTTGTAGCAAGCTCAAAAAAATAACCAAATTATTAAAAAGCATACACAAACTCAACTCCAGGTAGAGAGCAACAAAGAATTTCAAATTTCCTGCTATGCAGATCTAAATTCAAACAACTGAAGCTAACCTTCCCTTTCTGGACACAAACCTAATTACTTCCCATTCCCTAGGTCCTGCATGATGCCTCCTCGATTTTCTCTTCTCCATGATTATATTACACAAACAGTAAGGAGGCAATGATCATTTGCAATTGATGCTATTACAATCTTAACATTGTACTACTATATGTCTATTGTGAACTAACCACAATGATATATTGTGTTTGTGATATACTAGTACAGTGGTACCGGTTTAATATTTTCATTCAGAATGCTGTTCAATGCCATTACCAAACAATTTATCTCCTAAGAAAAGTTGTAATAGACTAGTCTTTAGACCCCAATTGCACTTACAAAGCATTTAAAATAAACTTACATAAAGGGTGAGTTTGGGGACCATCGTAAACCGGTACCTACTTAGTTCACAAACTGACAGTAGACCCTTGTTACCACTGATGCTACTGTCACTGCTACTGCTGCATTTTCTAAACTACCTAAATTAAACCAAGCCATATTTTAACTCCAAAACCAAGTTCTCTTCAGCAACTTCAAGTTTAATGCCAACTCTTTTATGATTTTTAAACTGCTTGCAATTTACTACATCAATGTGACCCCTTCCCTTTCTATTGACATCCTTTCTTCAACACCACCACCTCTCTAAGAGCACTTTTTCTTCTGATATGTAGTATACAGTACTACTGCTCCTAGAAACTAGCAAAATTGTACATTACTGCACTGTAATTTAACCCTTAACTGTCCAAACGTAGATCTACGTGCTCTCGCCCAGCGTTCTGAATATTTTGAAACTAAAAAAAAACTTTTTATTAAAATAAAGAGGGCATTTTCTACATCTAATAGAATAAAAAAATTTAGGGTCAGTACTTACCAATATATAAGACCGCGGAGTTGGCACTGGATGCTCACGTGATGGCAACATGGAGTCCTGCCACTTGCAAAAGTGGGGCCAATGTACCTTTTTCTCGTTTTTTTTTTTTAATTTATATAATTTTTATGTTCTGATAATTACAATTTGTAGTAGTTCTTGTGATTTCATAGCCAATCTTTGTTCTGACACTAATATTAGAGACTGAAATAGTACTCAAATAGTCACAAACACACTGACAGGTGAACATTTTCACCTGCCTTGGTCACATACTATTGTCTAGAAATATATACATAGTATTTATAGGTCCCAGCAATGTTTAGAAATGCTGGAGTATATATGAAATTCCTTGAAGCATGGTGTAAGGCAGTGTCACTCCACTGCTGACAGTGCAGCAGTGGAATGACATTTGATGATGGTGCACTGCCTTGGCTTTGTTTTCATTGTTACACATAAACATATCTGTCTGTCTGTCTGTCTGTCTAGCTCTCTCTGTTTATCTCTGTCTCTGCTTATCTGTCTTTCTGTCTCTCTGTCTGGTTATTTCTCTTTCTGTCTCAGAAAGAGCCACTCATGAACCAACAGGTATTACACATGATGCAGAGTCGATGCAGAGTCATCAAGTCTGATTCCTGAACAAGTGAAAATGCATATTACTTGCCAGTCATGCTTACCTTTGATATACCTTTGAAGAGTTTCGAGTATCTACTCTCTGAGCCCGGCCATGGGCCAGGCTCGTCTGGTGCTTGCCTGGTCAACCAGGCTGTTGCTGCTGGAGGCCCGCTGCCCCACATATCCATCACAGCCTGGTTGATCTGGCACATAGAGACAGACATAGAGACAGAGATAGATACAGACAGACAGACGGAGATAGAGGCAGCCAAAGTCAATCAGCCACCCAGCTGCTGGCCAGCCAGCCTGCCGAACACGTATTATGCATTCCAGAACTGTTTCTCTTTACTTAGGACATAGGTGATAGGACATTCTGGCAGGATGACACTACCAGTGGTACCAAAACTGAAAGGATGTTGCACAAATGTTGCAAATGGGTTGTATCGAGGTTTTATATTTCCTCGACCACTTGTGGCCACATCCACCTCAAAGTCACTAAACTCGGTCAACATCACTTTCCTCTTGAAAGGGACTGTTAATAGGACATGACATCAGTGAATCCCTGGTGTTTGCCATGCTGTTTGCTCTAGCTGGCACTCAAATGAACTGGTGCTCCCACAAGGTACTAATGGTCCCAGATTTTTTTAATACTGCGCACACTGCGTGTTAAGACCCATTCTATGCTGGACCAGGCATCTCATGCCAATCATGCCAAATTTGGAACAGGAAAAATAAAACGCTGATCTACGTTTGGAGCGCTAGCATCTACGTTTGGACAGTTAACCCTTTGGGGTCGACAGGCCTTCTCAGAAACGTGTTCCTGGGGTCAGAAAATATTCGAGAAAAATTTATTTTTGTTATGAAATGATAGTTTTTTTCTGAATCTAAATAGCTAAACAAAAAAATTTTTGCGATCAATACTTACGGAGTTATGGAGGCTTCAAGTTGACCCAAAATGAACCGATGACAGCAACATCAGCGACTTCGGTTGGCGTGTCGTTTTTTTTTTTGAGTGTTTTCTTATGGAATTTTTTTGTTTTTTCAAATAACTTTTATGGACTGTGAGACCAATATAAGTGCTGTTTTCAAATATTCACTCGCTATTTCTTATAAAATAATGCCACAAAGTTTGTTATCACTAGTTTGTTTACAAAACATATTTACAACAATGTACTATGTACAATTATGTTTATAACTATTGTTCAATCATATATATACATATTGAGTCACTGCACATGTTTCTAGAAGTTCTGCAGCCTGTGGAAGTCTCTGAAACATGGTTCCATGCACAGTGGTGTTCACATTCCACATATAAACGAGTGTCTTTGCGTTGCTGTAGGGCGTCTTTTTGGGTTCATCCAGTCTCTCTATTCACCCTGCCACTGTCTGCCATTTCATTAAAAAGGGTGAATTGATACAACAGTGTAGACATCTCGTTTGTCATGCCATGCCGAAATGCCATGATATCATTGGCAGCAACGCCTGCACCTCACCTCTCGAGTGCCTGCATTGAACATAGGCATATGCTTACGATTGCACGCACTGTACAGACACATCTGTCAAGTTCACTCGCAAAAATCACTGAGGAGGGCTTGTGTACCAGTTATCAGTATATAATATATGCCCCTTGCCAAGATATGGTTCCATCATTGTTCTAACCACATCACCAGAGATACCCAGTAACTTCCTGGTATCTTTCAATGTAATACTTCCAGTGTACACAATAATATCCAATACAAGACCACTGTAGCAATCACAAAGCACAAACAACTTTATACCAAAGCGTTTCCTGCTTGGTGTATACTGCTTGAGCGACAGTCTACCTTTGAACAGAATCAGTGACTCGTCAATAACAAGCTTCCTGAAGGGATAAAAATACATATTGAATTTCTCTTTCAGATACAGAAACACATTCCTAATCTTATATAACCTGTCGGTTCTGTCAGGCCTGGTTTTGTGTGAGAAATGCAACATGCGTAGAAGTAGCACAAATCGATTCACTGGTATAATATCACTGAAAGCTGGTGTTGCAATCATCTGTCTGTTGACCAATATGATTTGATACGTGGCTTATACACATGGGCAAAGCATTATTGTGGCAAAGAAAGATACATCTCTGCCAGTTGTCTCCTTCCACTGGTGTAGACGTGATTTTGGTGAAAGAATCGTGTTTGCCATTGTGTAATCGAAGTATCCGTTGCTTTCCCTGATAATAATGTCTATCAGGGGTTAGTCAAAGAATAACTGGAAACATTCCAGTTCAGTGGCATTGTTCCCAAGTGGACAAGATGGGCATAATCCACTGACTTTCATCAAACTGATGGGGATTGGGAATAAAATTCGCAGCTTCCTGCCAATCCCAGGTGCGGTCTGCTGGTGGGTACTGGATATTTACAGGTGGTTGTGGGGGTTGTGGAAGTGGAGGTTGTAGTTGTGGGGTTGGTGGGTGGGTGAGGTTGCCTTTGTTGTAACTGAGCTGACTCAGCGGCGTGGGTGCCAGCATGGTCCACTGCTGGTGCCTCGCGCGCACCACCACTACCAGTTGCATGACATTTCTCATACCAATTGCAACGCTATCATCTTCATTTTCACTATCACTTCCTGTTGTACGCCCACGGGATGCACTCCGAGATGTACTCCTAACCCTTGGAAGAGCATATGGCACACTACCAGAGCGCATATACCGTCAGTATACTGCGCTTCACTGGTGAATATTCCTCTTCACTCGCTACTGGAACTATTTGAAGGGCTGAGTTCATAGTCACTATCAGTATCATCACCATTGCTCACATCTGAGTCCTTGATTCTGGTACAACTGGCCGTGAACAAGACGCCACAGCACCAGAGGTGGACGGCTGAGGTTGTCTGGGTTTTCTCACTTATACCGGTATTATGGTCACTAGTTTCGGTCAACCTTGAAAGTCACTCACTGACACCCCATCTTCTGTTAGAACTGTCACTGATGAATAAAGTGTCCCAATTCGCCGAGGAGTAAGGTGTTTCTTGCCTGCGAGGCATGGTGAAAGAAGGTGTACTGAAATGGTGTTCCACAATGCACCACTGGGTGCCCGATTTTTTCCTACTGCGACACTGACCGCGCAGACCCATTCTCATCTCTAGGCCTACCAGCTGTTTCCCGCTTAATTTGAAGCCGCTAGAATTTACGCGTACTAGTGACGGCACCAACCCTGCTCGTAAAACGTACTAGTACGGCACCGACCTCAAAAGGGTTAAAGGGTTTAAATACAGTATTTTGTTCTGGAGTTAACTTTCAGATATTTGGAGTGTAATTCAATTTTTCACGTGTTATTCACTTTATACAGTGGTACCTCGGTTAACGATGGTCCTCAAACTTGCCCTTTTTATGTAAGTTTATTTTTTTTAAATGCTTTTGTAAGTGTATTTTTGGGGGTCTAAAAGGACCAGTCTATTTTACATTATTCCTTATGGGGATAAATTCGTTTGTAATGGCACTTGAACAGCATTCTGGAACGAAAAATATCGTTAACCGAGGTACATGTATAATGTTTTAATTTGCATATGATTTTTTAGAAAAGTAACTCTTTTGATAAATATGGGATAACTTTATAAGATTCCTTACTCTGACTATGATAAGTATTATAATTGGGAAGCAAATGTCTTAAATGTATCAGCACCAATATTTGCACATCAGTGGACCCCGAGTTTCGGTCATAATTCATTCTAGAAGGCTGCTCAAGTGCCATTACTGAGCAGAATTTACTCCCATAAGGAATAATGTCAAGTAGGTTAGTCCATTTCAGACCCCCAAAAATGTTTCCACAAAGCACTTACAATATTACACTTACATAATTGTTCGATTTCCGAGGTGACCGAAACCGAGGGTCCACTGTACTGGGGATAAGAATAATATTGTATTAAGTCACGTATGTAGACAGAATAAATTCAAATGATGCTGAAATTGCTTATGTGGGTTAATTAAGAGTCTGTGACAGAGAAATAAGGAAAACTTTGACTAGTAATATTAAAAAGGTTAATACTAAAAAAGAATATCAAGCCTAGGCTTAATTAATCCTCTCTTCTCAAATTTGACTAACCATAGAGAAATATCAGCAACCATTGCAAGATAAGGCTGAGATCTCCATGATTAATCATGTCTGTAAGAACTGCTACAGTTTTAAATTTTGCTTTTGTTCTAGCTTTGGGGCCTACTTGTTGCATTTATAAAGGCTTCCATCTTACGGTTAAATTACTCGCTTGTTGAACTGAAAATATTTGTGCTATTTTTCATTTTCACTATGGATAACTAAAAGCTATAAACATATATCACTTAGTACTCAAATACCCTTGCTTTGGTCCTAAAGAATCCTCGAATCTAACCATACAGCCTTTGTAAGTCTGTCAAAAAGCACTGCTCAACAACTCACAACACCCCATACCTAGCTTTTCTCCTGTCAGCCTACACCATCTCGGTATTAAAGGAATCATTATCAAAAAAAAAAAATATTAGATGCACAAGTACCCATACAGAAACCAGAGAGCTACCACAAGAAAATTAACTTAAATTCTAGCATATAAATTCATAAATAATTTAGTACAAAATTCAATAATACATCCATGATCAATTTTACCCACAAATATTGTACTTATAGAGCATCAAACACAGTTATGGAAGTGTAAAAAATAATTAAAGCTTTAAGAATTTCTGTGCTAATGACAAAGCATGTCATACATTAACAGTGACTGCTTTGCATGCACAAACAATGGAGTAAATATGCAACAATCTGACTTGTATAAACATTGTTGGTCCAGTGGACACCAAATCTGAAGGGCATAGAAGATTCTAGCATGAATTAACTTCAGACTGATGTCTCAAAATTATCTTCAGGATACTTTGAGTGATGATGGTCTATGGGCAGTACCATGTTGGAATCTGTGATGATTAAGTTTACATCCCCACTGTGGTCATGTTAGGTTCATCAATTGCTGAATCATGATCGCTGGGTGCCTTGACTGTGAAGTGACACGACCAGAAAATTTCTCTCCATTGGACCACTGCAACTCAAAAAAAAGATGACAGATAGAACAAAAATTTTATTTCGACAATTATATGCTTTTTCATTGAAATGCAGTTACAATATTAATTCTATGGTTATAAATCATCCTATCATGAAGCATTCTTTTTGAGGATTTTATTCACATAAATCACAATAGTATATTGTATTGAACTAATATGTTTATTTTAAAGATGACCTAAACATTCAGAAAAATACTTCAAACTATATTACTCTGATGCACTTCTGTGAGTATAATACTTTTATTGAGACATGGTACAATGATACATGGTTGGGTAGACAAGATACATAGGATTAATGAGATGTACATGCCAAAAGCCCCTAATATGCGTGCATTGGCATTCTTAGGACTTTAATTGTAGACTACATGGTAAAAGTTATGGTTGATAATTTATAAAATAAGTATAATTTGTAATTAGTTATAAAGTTTGAATATAAGTTGAACATATCAATTAATTGTAGCAATGCAACTATGAGTGAGATAACAATTTAAAACAATTAATTGCAGTGCAGTTACAGTTTACGTGGTCATTATAATGTAAATGTTATGGAAACAGTTAGCTTAGTATGTATTATTCATAACAGGTTTTTACATTTAAGTGATTAGTCAGGTTTATATTTAAGTGATTATTCTACTTTGTTGGGAATGTTTGATATTGAGCATTTAGGTTTTGGGTGAAATGGTTTTTTTAGCATCGTTTTGAATTGGGGTACAGGCAGGGTTTCTTTGGCAATGGCAGGTAATGAATTCCAAATTTTCGTGCCTTTTACAGTGGTCCGACTTACGATGTTATCATCTTGTTATTTTCGATAACCGATATTTATAACGAAGAAATTGACTGTGACTTACGATGTTTGTCTAAGCGACATTTTCCCGGACGTGTCTGCTTGCGCCCAGCTGACCGCACTCCAGGGAGCATCAGTGCTATTGTTTACAAGCGAGAGCGACCACCCACCCACACCCACGCATTCATACCAGTATATTGTCATTATTCCACTGTTTTTAGTGCTTGCAACTGCTAAATAAGCTACCATGGGTCCAAGGAGCTCCTATCTAAGCCTGTGGCAAGAGGAACAGAAATATATGCGATAGAACTGAAGAAGGAGATAATAGAAAAATATGAAAGTGAGTGCGTATCAGTGAGCTGGCAGGTTTATGGTAAACCCTTTTCTACCATCGCTAATTGTGGCAAGAAAAATTCAAGTAAAATCAAGGAAGCTGTTGTTGCAAAAGGTTCATGTGTGATCACAAAACACAGACCACAAGTGCTGGAAAATGTGGAAAGGTTTTGTTGGGTGTCAAGAGAAACAGTTGCAGGAGATACTGTTTCGGAGGCAATAATATGTGAAAAGCAAGGCAGTTGCATGATGATCTCCTTAAGAAAATGCCTCAACGAGTGATGAAGTGGCAATTTAAAAGCAGCAGAGGCTGGTTTTACAAATTTAAGAATCAAAGTGGCATACATAGTGTTGTGAGGCATGGTGAGGCAGCCAGTTGTGACAAAAGTGCGGCTGAAAAATATGTGCCTGAATTCCAGGAGTACCATTGTGGCCAAGAAAAATTCAAGTAAAATCAAGGAAGCTGTTGTTGCAAAGGTTCATGTGTGATCAAAACACAGACCACAAGTGCTGGAAAATGGAAAGGTTGTTGTGGTGTGGGTCAACGAGAAACAGTTAGCAGGAGATACTGTTTCGGAGGCAAAATATGTGAAAAAAGGCAGTTGCATGATGATCTCCTTAAGAAAATGCCTGCAGCAGTGATGAAGTGTAATTTACAACAGAGGCTGGTTTTTACAAATTTAAGAATCAAGTGGCATACATATGTTGTGAGGCATGGTGAGGCAGCCAGTTGACAAAAGTGCGGTGAAAAATATGTGCCTGGATCCAGAGTACCTAGAGGCTGAACAATTCCTCCCCCAACAAGTGTTTAATTGTGATGAAACAGGCCTGTTTTGGAAGAAAAATGCCCAACAGGACCTACCTCACTCAGGAGAAAAGGCACACAGGACATAAGCCTATGAAAGATAGGTAACTTTGATGCTTTGTGCCAATGCCAGTGGTATTGCAAAGTGAAGCCTTTAATGTGTATCTTTTTGAAAATCCCCAGTGTTTGGCAGATGGTGTCAGCAAGTCTAACTTGTGTGTGATGTGGAGGTCTAACAAAAAGGCATGGGTCACAAAGGACATTTTCTTAGATTGGTTCAATGGCTGTTTGGCCCCAGTGTAAGAAATATCTATTGGACAATAATTTGCCACTTAAGTGCCTCCTGATAATGGCAATGTCCTTGTCATCCTCCAAACTTGGTAGAAAAATTGTGGAGTTTAAATTATCAAAGTGAAGTTCTTGTCCCTAATACCACCTCTCCTCCAGCCCATGGACCAGCAGGTCATTTCCAACTTTAAAAACTCTACACCAAAGCAATGTTTCAAAAGTCTTTGATGTGACCCGACATGAATATAACCCTAAGAGAATTTTGGAAAAACATTTCCATATGCGATTGTGACACCTTATAGGTAAGGCTTGGGAGGGAGTGACTACCAGGACTTTGAACCTGCCTGGAGAAAATTGTGGCCAGACTGTGTCCTAGAGAGGGATTTTGAAGGTTTTGGGGCTGAGCCTAGAACCCTGAGCATGAGCCTGAGCCTGAGCCTGTTGTGGAAGAAATTGTGGAATTGGGCAAGTCTTTGGGGTTAGAGGTGAGTGGTGAGGATGTGGAACAGTTGGTGGAGGAGCACAAGGAAGAGCTAACCACTGAAGATCTGCAAGAGCTTCAACAGCAACTGGAAGAGACCAGTGGTCAGGACAATGGTTCAGAGGAGGAGGAGGAGGTGGAACAAAAATGGAAGAATGTGCCTTCTTCAAGGATTAGGGAGATCTGTGCCAAATGGAGTGATGTGCAAGCATTTATGGATGAATATCACCCTAACCATGCTGTTGCAGGCCGTGCTGGCAACCTGTACAATGACACAGTGGTGTGTCATTTCAGGGATGTGTTAAAGAATCGCCAGACACAGAGCTCCCTGGACAAATTTGTTGTTAGAAAGAGGTCCAGTGACTCTCAAGCTGGTCCTAGTAGCATTCAAAGAAAAAGGGAAGAACCCCAGAAAGGACTTGGTACCTGCAGTGTTAATGGAAGGGATTCCCCTTCCAAACACTAGCATACTCTCCACCTTCTCCCCTCCTCCGTCCTCCACACATCAACAACTCTTCAATAAAAGTAAGTGACATGTTATTGTTCAATATTTACATGTGTATTTAGGTATTCTTTATTAAATTGTTTATTATTTAATGTCAAAAAGTTCTAAAAATATTTTTATTTAACTACTTTTGAAGTCTTGACGGATTAAATTTATTTCCATTATTTCTTATGGGGAAAATTGATTCGTGTAACCATTTTAGCGCTTAAAATATGCCCTCTCTGACGGATTAATATCGTAAGTCGGGACCACTGTATATGCATTGAGTTTTTACATAGTGTTAGATGGACACGGGAGACATCGAGAGATCTGTGCTAGTGTTATGGTCATGTGTCCTGTTAAAATTGGTAAGGAGAAGTTTGAGGGTGGGTTAATATTGCTGAGTGTTCTATGATGTAAAGCACAGTAAAATATGGATGTCTTGTATGGTGAGTAAGTTTAGGTTTTTGAATATTGGTGGAGTATGTTGTCTGGAGTGTGAATTTGTTATCATTCTAACTGCTGCCTTTTGTTGCGTTATTAGTGGTCTGAGATGAGTTATTGATGTAGAGCCCCATGCGCAGATTCCATAGGTGAGATAGGGGTAAATGAGTGAGTGATATAGGGTAAGGAGAGCTGGTTGTGGAACATAGTACCATATCTTGGATAGTATTCCCACGGTCTTTGAGACTTTCTTGGAAATTTGTTGTATATGTGTCTGAAATTTGAGGCCACTGTCAAGATGGATTCTAAGAATTTTTCCCCTGTGAGTTTTGTGATAGGGGACCCGATCATTATGTTAAGTGGTGCGTTTGTAGCTCTGTTCCCAAACTGGATAAAATAGGTTTTATCAATATTGAGAGTAAGTTTGTTGGTCATCATCCAGGTAGATATTTTCTGCAATTCAGTATTTACAGTGTTGGCTAGTATGTCTTGGCTTGGGTGCGAGATAACGTATGTAGTGTCATCTGCAAATAGTATGGGTTTGAGTAGTTGAGATGCATTTGGTAAGTCGTTAATGTAAATGAGAAAGAGAAGTGGGCCAAGAACACTTCCCTGTGGGACACCTACTGTAATAGTTTGCACGGTAGAGCTAGCTCCATTTGTGTACACATATTGGTTTCTGTTGCTAAGGTATGATTTTAGGTAGTTGAGGGAGTGTCCTCTTATACCATAGTGTGATAATTTTAGGGTAACAGATCATGGTCAACTGTATCAAGCTTTACGTAAATTAATGAAGATTCCCACTGGGATTTCTTTTTCTCAAGAGCGGTGTAAATTATTTCTAACATGTGTATAATGGCATCATTTGTATTTTTATTAGGCCTGAATCCAAATTGACAGTGGTTGAGTACGTTGTTGGAGGTGAGGTAGGAATATATTTGTCTATGAATTAATTTTTTAAAGTTTTTGGGGAAAAGGGGGAAGTTAGATATCGGCCTGTAGTTATTCAGGTCTGTTTGTTTCCCCCCTTTTTGTCTGGGGGGGCCCCCCCTATTTTGAGTTTTTGAGGGGAAAAATAGAGGATTCGATGGATTTGTTATAGTGTTGCAAAAATTTGGGGAAAAAACCCTTGAGGCTTTTTTTTTAAAAAAAAATTAATTATTTAGGTCACCTGTTTTTTTTTAATTTTTGTTTTAAAAAATATAACTACTATAAAAAAAAACTTGCAACACCTGCAAGCACAATGCATATATGTAGCTTTACTGAAATTCTGATATTAATTTTTTTTTTACCTAAGAAACATAAATCTTACCAAAAAAATGCAGAGCAAACTTTATGGAGTAAATTCGAAATTCGGATGATATCGGAGATCATAGTAGTCGCAAAGCTCATGGAAAGGGCTCCACTAGTGCTAAGACACCTCCGGGTTGGTAAGGTTCATCGGGAAGGCTCTAATTTCCTAGGCCCCCAAACCCCCCTTCCAGAGATGACAACCCTGCCTGCAAATGCAAAGAGTTAAATTTTAATTTCACTGTGAATGTTTTTTAAAAAATATGTACAGTACATCAAAAGATCACAGTAAACAGGTGCCAAAAACCATAGTAAAAAAAAAATTGGGGAGAAATTCTGTGAAGGGGTTAGGTTCCAGACCGCCACTGAAAGCAAATCCCCTTTTAAAGGAATCAGTTTTTTTTCACTTGCTAGTGCTTTAAAAGTATGCAAAGACGGCCAAAAACTATGCAAGAAAAAAATAATAAAAAATTTTTTTTAATTAAAAACCATCAAATGCAAAAAAATGCCAAAAATAATAAATACAAATATAATTTAAATTTTGGGGGGGAGAAATAAATGGGATTAAGTCGGGTGTCTGAGAGAGTTAGAGCTAAGGAAGGGGTAGAATAATGTTGAAAGATCGTTTGGAAGGAGAAGAGGGGAAAATAAAAGAAAAAAGGGGTTTTGTGGATCAAAAAAAGGGTCGGATCGAAAAAAGGGGGGATAATGGGTATGCACCGGGGGAAAAGAGGAGGGAAGGAGAGAGATTTTGGGGGTGGCAAATGTATAGAAATTTTTTAAACCCAAATGAGAGGGGAATTGTGGGGGGGACCGAAAGCTGGGGAGACATTTTTGAAGGGTTTTATAATTTTGGGGATAAAAAGATAATGGAAGCCCAAAGAATTTTATGAAAGGGGTTTTTTTATAGGCAAACATATTTTAAGAAAAAGAGGATAAATAAGCAGTGGACTGACTTACATATTTTTTTTTTTTAGAATGTTTAAAACCATTCCCAAACAATTTACTCCTTAAGAAATGTTAAATAGACTAGTCCTTTTAGCCCCCCCAAAAAACATTAAAAAGTTTTAAAAAAAAACACAAAAAGGGGGAGTTTGGGGACCATTAAGTGGGAAAAAACTGTATACAAGATATGATGTGGGGTAATAACAGTAGTTTGGGGATACTTTAGAAAAAGCTGTTTAGTGACTTTAGGATGTGTTTTAGGGGGCCACAGATATATCAAACACTTTTTAGTTGTAGCTACAGGGGAAAAAAGATATGGGAAAAAAAACAAAAGAGAGGTGAAGGTTTTTAAACAAAAGAGGGAGAGGGAAGATAAAAACAACTATTGGGGGACAGATTATAAATAAACTTTAAAATTTTGGGGGATTTTAAAAAATGATGTTAGAGTGTTCAGCAGAAGTTTGTGGTTATAGGAAAGGGGGGGGGAGGGAAGAAGGAGGGGGAAAGATGATGAAAGAGAGAGAAGGGGGAAAAATTGCATATGAGGCAAAGTAGAAGGATGCAAGGGGGGAATAGTTTGAGAAAAAAAGGGAAAGATTAACAATGTAAAAAAAGCAAATGAGAGAGGGTGGATTTTTAATGAATTTTTTTTAAAATAAGAAAAAATTTTAATGAGATTATGTTGAGGAAGCCAGGGGGAATGGATTTGACAGTTAAAAATAGTTGAGGGGAGTTATTTGGGAGTTAGAGGTATCAGGAAGATGGGGGAAATTTTGAGGAATTGTTAAATGTTGATGAAGATAGGGGAAGTGTGATTTGTGATAGGGCAAAGGGGGAAAACAATTTTGGGGGAGGGAAAAACCAGTTGGAGTGTGGAGGAAGTTCAGGGGTGGAAACAAAAGGGGGAAGGCAGCTGGGGTTTATGGGATGATAGAAAAAAAGCAGGTGGAGATATATTTTGGGGGGGGATATTATTTAATAAATGTTTTGGGAAAGGGTAAAGTACCAGGGGTTTGGGGAAGAGCGTGCATAGTTCTTTTTATAAAGTTAAAGGGGAAAAAAAAAAAATCCAAAATTATGGGGGGAAAAGTCTGTTGAGTATACCTGGTAAAGTGTATGGTAGAGTTTTTTTTGAAAGAATTAAGAGGTAACAAGAACAAGGAGGCTTTAGGAAAGGGGGGGTGAGACCAAGTGTTTACAGTGAAACATAAAGGGGAAAAATATTTAGATAAGGGAAAAAGGTTTTTTTGGCATTTATGGATTTGGAAAATGTATGACAGGGTGGAAGGGGGCAATGTGGCAGATGTTGCAGGTGTATGGGGAAAGGGGTAGGTTACTGAAAACAATGAAGAGTTTAACGAGGATAGTGAGGCTCAGGTTAGGACGTAGGAGAGGGGATTATTTCCCCCCAAAAAAGGCCTTAGACAAGGATGTATGATGTCACCATGGGTTCAATATATTTATAGATGGGGTTGTA
>WNWK01019091.1:0-38547 GCA_009830355.1 Cherax destructor | reverse complement strand
TAGATTCACCCAGTACCACCTGTCTGTTCAGCCTATAGAGTTGTATAGTATGCCGAGACGTCATACGATAACATGGCCGAGCTGTCGTGTCAGTATCATATGTACACTTGTGTAGTGTACCAGCGTTCATCCTAGCTATACAGCTGGTACCTTTGCGTGTGACGTCACGATACCCGCTGACGTCAGAGGCTCAGCGCATGTGCATAGCCACGCATAGGCGTACCCTCTCACAAGCGATAGACCTACGAGCTGGACGGACGGTGGCTGGGCTCTCTCCTGACGTACTGTAAATATACCGTAACCATCCTACAAGGAGTGTCTTTGACAACCTATATATCTCTCCCAAGACCCACACGACACATTCTGGACCGTGATGATGCGAGTGCCACTCTTGAGAGCGTGAAATGAGATATCTTTACCAACATGGCGTAGCAGAGCTTTATCGATACTATGATCTGAAAGATAGGTATTAGGAGAAATCGGTCGTAGAGCAAAAAATTTTGTCCATTGAGTAGTGTGAAACAAAGTGTCTAAGGGGAGTGCGCGACGAGCTAGTCGTTTCTGAGATGAACGAGAAGGAAGTGTCGAATCGTCATGTAAGGGTCGTGGTCATTTGTGCGCGGGACCAGGGGTGGTTCGACGTGTGACGGGCAGGCAATTCGAAAATTGCTGCATCGTTAAGGGAGAAGCCGGAATCAAGGTCAGAGAATAGCGAAGGTCAGACATATCGAAAGGGCCAGTCGGGTCCCTGGTACCTGAAGCAGGTGACGAACTGGCACCAGCAAGAGGTACAGGGATATTAGGGTTGTCCGAAGAGTTGTCCATTAACGAGGTAGGGTCAGAACTAGGTGCGGTATCAAGGGGCCCGGGGGTAGGTTCACAGATTAGGGCATCCATGGTTAGGTTACTTCTTTCTTTTTGGTTTTAAGAAAAAAAAAGTAAGAAGAAAATAAAATAAAAATAAAAAAAAAGAATAAAAAAGGGGGGAATGTGGAGGAATAGCTCCTAGGAGGAATGAAAGGGGCGTAAATCCCCCTCCGCGCCCAAGAGGACCTCAACACTGCAAGTAGTGCAGATGCTGCATGGAACCCATGCCATACCCTACCCTTCATGCCAGTAAACCAGCAATCCGGGATAGCAACCTCACATCCACTGAGCCACCTTGGCAGACAAAAGAGCGGGCGGCCGGATATCCGCCACAAAGCATACCGCCTTTGGCCACCACCCCCAGAATCCGAAAGGTGGCCTCCAGAGATACACCCGTCGACCGAAAGATACCCAAGGCCACCCCCCTGGGAGACCGGAGAGGGATCGGGACATCCCCAGGCGATCCAGATTCCACGGCAAACTACACCACCGCCGAGAACCTCAACGGAATGGGATTGAACCACTGTACCCTTCCCCCTACCTAGGAACTAGAATGCCTGTGGAGAAAAGCTCCCAGGGTAAAAATGGGAAGGAAATAAGGAAGGGATGAGGAGGAGGAGGAGGAAAGGGAAAAGGGAGGATGGGGAAGATGGGAAAGGGGAGGGGGGATTGGGGGGTAATTAGGTTCGGTCTGAGGAAGAAGACCAAGAGGTCCAATTCCTCAGATGGATCCACCACAACAAGGAGCCCCCCTTAAAGAGGGTTAGGCTCTGAGATCCCTCCCTTATATCTGACTCCAATACAGTAAGTTGCCAACCAAGCTCGTCTGTTTATTACCCAATCCATGAGAAGAACCCCCACGACAAAATGGTGGCAGCGTTGTGGGCGTGAATTTCAGGTATTTACGATTTCGAGTGAGTGCTGCCGTCTCAGAACACTCCCCTACCTCAACTGGTGACGTCATCCTTCCACACCACTTCATAGCAGTCGTTCTCAAGTCTCCTGGCTTATAATTGCAAGTAAACCTCCGAAGAGTTGATCTGGGTTTTGCAATTAAGCCAGCCAGTCTATGGGAGAGAGCCTCAGTTATCATCCAGCCTGTTCTTGTCATCCATCCTGCTCATCTCTGCTGTGTGCACTGTACAAGCATTCAAGTCCACCAGTCTTGAGGGCTAAGCCAGCTCCTTCAGGCAAGCCAGATGTTCAAGTAAGCCAGTTGCTTCCTCAGCAAAGCCAGTTCCTTGCAGTATCTCCACTCGCTCTGTGCTAACAGTTGGACGATCGTCGGAGTGATATTCCCCATTCCTGTGACTTATTGTGGCAAGCCACCTGGGTTAGTGAGTGATTCCTCTGCTGTGAGAATTAGTGAGTACTGGCCAAGCGCCGTGACGTCATCTCAATGTGGGTGCCCCACCGACCAGCGAGGCGAGTCGCCTTGGGCCATATCAGCCGCCACCCACCACCACTACCAGCCTCTACTTTTGTGGCTATTTCAACCCTTATATCGGGTCCCCAGCATCGTCGTTTTGGCTCACGTGCGAGGTGAAGTTCCTGAGAGTGTTTCTTCATACTAGCACCTGCATAAAGGCCTCCGTCACGAGGGTTCATCGCGTGTGCGCTGCTTTCTCCGAGTGTATGGTGTAGCAGCCGCCAGCAAGCAACCAGAAAACACATTCTCCCCTCTCCACCCACCGTTCAATCACAATTAGAGACAATTTTCTGTTATAGACATTTGCTTGTGCGAGACATTTCTGCAGTGAAAAACTTGTGTTTGCAGTGTTTTGCCTATATTTTGTTCCAATATTTTTTTTTTCTGTCTCCCTCATTGAGTGTCTTATTTCATGTTCATGTCCTTTTGTGTAAGTCTCTACCCTGAAGTAAGTACTTTTTGTGTGTCCACTTTATTCTTTGACTTGTGTGCAGTATAATATCTTTTCCAATTACTCAGTCCAGTACGTAATTAATTTTATATTAATTCTGTGCTGTGTTACCTTGTATTTCAGTGTTGTGTAATTAATTCAGTGTTGTGTCTTATTATTTTCTTGTATTTTATTTCTTTAATTGTCTTACCTTGTATTTTTATGATAATTCTGTTCAATAGTTCTTAAATGTTTATGCCCCAGTGTTCTTAATTGCATATTTCATTACTGTGTGCCAATTAGTGTTGCAATTTCCAGTATCTTACCTGTTCTTATTTCTGAAGACCATATAAATTTTTGTGTCAAACAGAGCCTCATTTTCTTATTTTTTGTAGAATCTTGTACCAATATTTTATATGCAGCAAGAACCGTCTTTTATATTTTGTCACTGCAAGATCTTGTTGCAAGTATAATTACCCATTCAGTGAGTGACTCTTGTTGTGTTCCCTGCAACCAGTAAGTGTTCACTTCTTAGTTTTGTACATTGTGTAAATTTTTCTTCATATTATCAATAATTCCTTGAACAAATTCACTCTTAATATTCATATTTAAAGTATAAAGTATTATTCATTATTCTCCTTGCATTTACTTTAATTTAACTAAGAGTTAAAGTGTTCAGTCTATATATTCCCAGTGCAAAATTAATTTTTATTGCTGCATTAGTTGTTTCTGCAACTTGCTTGCATTTTGAAATTTGTTTTCCAGTGATTAATTTCTGCAATTATTTTAAATAGAATTTTGTACTTTATTTTATTTTAATTATTATTTTTTTTCTAACAAGTGATAAAATTATAATTCAGTGCAATCTTCAGTCTTACACTTCATTTACTTGTGTCAGAATTGCATATTAATTTCTTAGTCATTTTCTTTTACAAAATTTGTTTTTCCAGTATATTTTCCAGTTGCATAAATTACTGATTAAATGTCTACTTGCATTGATTTAAAATATTATTAGTATATTTCTTGATTGAAATAAGAGAAAAGACAGCTCACTTTTGCAGTTAATTCATATTGCAGTGATATTGCCCTTGTCATTGCATTTTCAAGTATTTCCTTATTTTATACTGTGCAATTCAGTGAGCTGTCACTTCTCAT
This sequence comes from Cherax destructor, assembly GCA_009830355.1. Classification (NCBI taxonomy): domain Eukaryota; kingdom Metazoa; phylum Arthropoda; class Malacostraca; order Decapoda; family Parastacidae; genus Cherax; species Cherax destructor. Next base: position 34,666 of record WNWK01019091.1, on the reverse strand, counting down.
GCAGTGTACCTTAGACATTTTAATTCTTTTTGCACCTAGTTCCATGACTTTATTTTCACTTTTAACAATTTGTGTTACTGTGTATTTTTACCTGTATTAGTTCTGTGCAAATTCTTTGCAATTATGTCTCCCATATCTCCAAGTACTGTAGCAAATGATGGCATTCAGTCTTCTAATGTTCAAACTGTCCCTGCAGACATTCCCATTCTAGCGATTGCTAGACCAAATCAGTTACAGAGTTCCTATAGTTTCATTCAATGGCCATGAAAAGCATCTTGGTGCATGGTTTGCTGCCATTCGTTCACGGGTCTCTGCCCTCGCAAAAGGTTCTCCTTCAGAGGAATCCCTTATCCGAATTGCGAAAGAAGTTCTTCATCGATCCCCTGGCGCCAGTCATCGTTGTTGACCTTCTTGCAATGCAAGACTTCAAAGGCCTTACTAAGTGGTCAGAATATGAGGAATTGATTCGTTCTTTTCTCGTGCCAGAATCCCCAGCGGATAATTTTATCGTCCTTCGTGAATTGGTGAATGAAACAATCATACCTGGTGAATCGTTGAGCACCTTTGCATCTAGATTAGATACCCTTTTCACATCTTTTACCTCCGCTGTCAAGTCCTCAACATTTGTAAGTGACAAGGATAAAGCGTCCGCAGAATCCTTTGCTAAAATAGCTGTTTTTTGAGCAATCAAAGAACTGTTGCCGCATGCTTCCACATGTGCTTATGAAGCGAATCCTCCGACTGTGGAGATGAAGCTGCTTAAAGTCTTTAATCATGCCTGTTCCTTGTGTCCCCAAGGTACTTTCCCATGCATCAAAGCTAACTTTATAACTCTACCTCATGCAGTACCACCCCTCGTTTGTGCCACAGCGGCCGATCAGGGTAAACAATCACAGAAAGCGGTCAAGGCCAGTGCCCCAAGTCAGCATAAACCTCGCAGTGTTTATAGTAAGTTCAGTTCCCATAGTCAGAGGACTTGTTACAACTGCGGTTACCGTGGCCATATTGCAGTTAATTGCCCTGAGAGTAACCCTAATAAGCGTCGTACAGATGATGACTACCAATCAGACTTGCCATACTGTACTTATCATGGAATCTATGGACATGACACATCTGAGTGCAATACTCTATACAACCTTAGGTCAAGATCTTTCCGTGGCCAATTCCTACCGCAGAACCAGGAGAGGAAATAGAGGTCGTGGTTCTACAGCTAATAACCAGACCCAAGCTCCTTCTCCCAATTCGGGGGAATTCGAGTGCCCCAGTCAACCCGACCAGTGGTGACAGTAGGTTATAATGAGTACTCCATCCCTGTTAGTAATTCCTTCAATGCCTTAAGCAGTCTTGAAGAAGAATGTCTCGTTGATGATGTTGCTTCACACGTCTTTGACGAAGATGTTTTTGGGGATGACGTTGAACAAACTTTCTCTGATGATAACCTCTCTGATGAAAACCTTCCTTTTTGTTTGCATGTAAATTCTAATGCAAAAATAGGTCCCCTAGTACAAGCATCTGTTCTTAATGCGCCCGTTCATGTGTTCATGGACTCGGGAGCGCAAGTTAATATTATCAGGTCTAGTTTGTTTAAGGATAAGCAGTTACGACATGTCCTTTTCATAGAACCAACTCATGTGTCATCCCTTAGTGGTGTGGCTGGTTCTCGTCTACGTGTTTGAGGTCAGACTTCTCTTAACTTTACTATCCAGGGTAGAGATTTTACTGCTTCCTTCCTTGTTGTTGACCAGATTAGTTTCCCTGGTGATATTCTACTGGGATTTGCTTCCATGCGAGATTTACGTATTGTGCTTGATCATTACCGATGGCATGCACAAATTGATGACTTAATCATACCATTTTGGGGTTACCAACTTGGTTCCGATATTTGCCGAAGAGTACGAAGTTCGCATTAAGTCGTTCCAGGCCAATACATTTTCCAGTAGCATACCCAAGCGGCCAGGCACTGGTAATCCTGTCACTATGTTTCACCTCCACCTTCAGCCATGCAAGATAGCGTCCAGTTGCCTCAGGTGTCTGAGGAACCTCACACTACCTTGAGTGCTGAGCCTTTCTCTGCAATGTCTACTAGTTCAAATAGTAGTTTCTCCACAGGGAACGCCTTGTCAGAAAACGATTATTTGAAACTTGTAATGCCATCTCTTGTTGACGTCACATGCCGTCTGCAGAAAGATCTCTGTAGCAGCTAGTGTCCTTACTAGAGTGTCTGTTGTTGTCCCTCATGTTCCAGATGGTGATAACGTCCTCGTTGACAAGCAGCAACACTCCCAGGCACCTGACTGCAACAAGCAGCAACACTCCCAGGCACCTGACTGCAACAAGCAGCAACACTCCCAGGCACCTGACTGCAACAAGCAGCAACACTCCCAGGCACCTGCTTGCAACAAGCAACAACACTCCCAGGCACCTGACTGCAACAAGCAGCAACACTCCCAGGCACCTGCCTGCAACAAGCAGCAACACTCCCAGGCACCTGACTGCAACAAGCACCAACACTCCCAGGCACCTGACTGCAACAAGCACCAACACTCCCAGGCACCTGACTGCAACAAGCAGCAACACTCCCAGGCACCTGACTGCAACAAGACAACACTCCCAGGCACCTGACTGCAACAAGCAGCAACACTCCCAGGCACCTGACTGCAACAAGCACAACACTCCCAGGCACCTGACTGCAACAAGCACCAACACTCCCAGGCACCTGACTGCAACAAGCACCAACACTCCCAGGCACCTGACTGCAACAAGCACCAACACTCCCAGGCACCTGACTGCAACAAGCAGCAACACTCCCAGGCACCTGCCTGCAACAAGCACAAACACTCCCAGGCACCTGACTGCAACAAGCACAACACTCCCAGGCACCTGACTGCAACAAGCACCAACACTCCCAGGCACCTGACTGCAACAAGCACAACACTCCCAGGCACCTGACTGCAACAAGCACAACACTCCCAGGCACCTGACTGCAACAAGCAGCAACACTCCAGGCACCCCCCCCCCCCCCCCCCCCCAGGCACCTGCCTGCAACAAGCACAACACTCCCAGGCACCTGCCTGCAACAAGCAGCAACACTCCCAGGCACCTGCACTGCAACAAGCACAACACTCCCAGGCACCTGCCTGCAACAAGACAACACTCCCAGGCACCTGACTGCAACAAGCACCAACACTCCCAGGCACCTGACTGCAACAAGCACAACACTCCCAGGCACCTGACTGCAACAAGCACCAACACTCCAGGCACCTGCCTGCAACAAGCACAACACTCCCAGGCACCTGACTGCAACAAGCCAACACTCCCAGGCACCTGCCTGCAACAAGCACAACACTCCCAGGCACCTGCCTGCAACAAGACTAACACTCCCAGGCACCTGACTGCAACAAGCACCAACACTCCCAGGCACCTGACTGCAACAAGCACCAACACTCCCAGGCACCTGCCTGCAACAAGCACAACACTCCCAGGCACCTGACTGCAACAAGCAGCAACACTCCCAGGCACCTGCCTGCAACAAGGACTAACACTCCCAGGCACCTGACTGCAACAAGCAGCAACACTCCCAGGCACCTGCCTGCAACAAGGACTAACACTCCCAGGCACCTGCCTGCAACAAGGACTAACACTCCCAGGCACCTGACTGCAACAAGCAGCCAACACTCCCAGGCACCTGCACTGCAACAAGACAACACTCCCAGGCACCTGACTGCAACAAGCAGCAACACTCCCAGGCACCTGCCTGCAACAAGCACAACACTCCCAGGCACCTGACTGCAACAAGCACAACACTCCCAGGCACCTGCCTGCAACAAGCAGCAACACTCCCAGGCACCTGCCTGCAACAAGCACAACACTCCCAGGCACCTGACTGCAACAAGCACCAACACTCCCAGGCACCTGCCTGCAAAAGCACATCCAGGCACCTGCCTGCAACAAGCACAACACTCCCAGGCACCTGACTGCAACAAGCACAACACTCCCAGGCACCTGCCTGCAAAAGCACCAACACTCCCAGGCACCTGCCTGCACAAGCACCAACACTCCCAGGCACCTGACTGCAACAAGCACAACACTCCCAGGCACCTGACTGCAACAAGCACCAACACTCCCAGGCACCTGACTGCAACAAGCACCAACACTCCCAGGCACCTGACTGCAACAAGCACCAACACTCCCAGGCACCTGAGTGCAACAAGAGCCAACACTCCCAGACATCTGCCTGCAACAAGCACAACACTCCCAGGCACCTGACTGCAACAAGCAGCAACACTCCCAGGCACCTGACTGCAACAAGCACTAACACTCCCAGGCACCTGACTGCAACAAGCAGCAACACTCCCAGGCACCTGACTGCAACAAGCACCAACACTCCCAGGCACCTGACTGCAACAAGCACCAACACTCCCAGGCACCTGACTGCAACAAGCAGCAACACTCCCAGGCACCTGACTGCAACAAGCACAACACTCCCAGGCACCTGCCTGCAACAAGCACCAACACTCCCAGGCACCTGCCTGCAACAAGGACTAACACTCCCAGGCACCTGACTGCAACAAGAGCCAACACTCCCACGCACCTGACTGCAACAAGCACCAACACTCACAGGCACCTGACTGCAACAAGCACTAACACTCCCAGGCACCTGACTGCAACAAGCACAACACTCCCAGGCACCTGACTGCAACAAGCACAACACTCCCAGGCACCTGACTGCAACAAGCAGCAACACTCCCAGGCACCTGACTGCAACAAGCACCAACACTCCCAGGCACCTGACTGCAACAAGCAGCAACACTCCCAGGCACCTGACTGCAACAAGCAGCAACACTCCCAGGCACCTGACTGCAACAAGCAGCAACACTCCCAGGCACCTGACTGCAACAAGCAGCAACACTCCCAGGCACCTGACTGCAACAAGCAGCAACACTCCCAGGCACCTGACTGCAACAAGCACAACACTCCCAGGCACCTGACTGCAACAAGCAGCAACACTCCCAGGCACCTGACTGCGCAACAAGCAGCAACACTCCCAGGCACCTGACTGCAACAAGCAGCAACACTCCCAGGCACCTGACTGCAACAAGCACCAACACTCCCAGGCACCTGACTGCAACAAGCACCAACACTCCCAGGCACCTGACTGCAACAAGCAGCAACACTCCCAGGCACCTGACTGCAACAAGCAGCAACACTCCCAGGCACCTGACTGCAACAAGCACCAACACTCCCAGGCACCTGACTGCAACAAGCACCAACACTCCCAGGCACCTGACTGCAACAAGCACAACACTCCCAGGCACCTGACTGCAACAAGCACAACACTCCCAGGCACCTGACTGCAACAAGCACAACACTCCCAGGCACCTGACTGCAACAAGCACAACACTCCCAGGCACCTGACTGCAACAAGCACCAACACTCCCAGGCACCTGACTGCAACAAGCAGCCAACACTCCCAGGCACCTGACTGCAACAAGCAGCAACACTCCCAGGCACCTGCCTGCAACAAGCACAACACTCCCAGGCACCTGACTGCAACAGAGCACAGCACACTCCCAGGCACCTGACTGCAACAAAGCAACACTCCCAGGCACCTGCTGCAACAAGCACCAACACTCCCAGGCACCTGACTGCAACAAGCACAACACTCCCAGGCACCTGACTGCAACAAGACCAACACTCCCAGGCACCTGACTGCAACAAGCACCAACACTCCCAGGCACCTGACTGCAACAAGCACAACACTCCCAGGCACCTGACTGCAACAAGCACAACACTCCCAGGCACCTGCTGCAACAAGCACAACACTCCCAGGCACCTGACTGCAACAAGCAGCAACACTCCCAGGCACCTGACTGCAACAAGCACAACACTCCCAGGCACCTGACTGCAAGACCAACACTCCAGACACTGCTGCAACAAGCACAACACTCGGCACCTACGCAACAAGCACAACACTCCCAGGCACCTGACTGCAACAAGCAGCAACACTCCCAGGCACCTGACTGCAACAAGCAGCAACACTCCCAGGCACCTGACTGCAACAAGCACAACACTCCCAGGCACCTGACTGCAACAAGCACAACACTCCCAGGCACCTGACTGCAACAAGCAGCAACACTCCCAGGCACCTGACTGCAACAAGCAGCAACACTCCCAGGCACCTGACTGCAACAAGCAGCAACACTCCCAGGCACCTGACTGCAACAAGCAGCAACACTCCCAGGCACCTGACTGCAACAAGCAGCAACACTCCCAGGCACCTGACTGCAACAAGCAGCAACACTCCCAGGCACCTGACTGCAACAAGCAGCAACACTCCCAGGCACCTGACTGCAACAAGCACAACACTCCCAGGCACCTGACTGCAACAAGCAGCAACACTCCCAGGCACCTGACTGCAACAAGCACCAACACTCCCAGGCACCTGACTGCAACAAGCAGCAACACTCCCAGGCACCTGACTGCAACAAGCACAACACTCCCAGGCACCTGACTGCAACAAGCACAAACACTCCCAGGCACCTGACTGCAACAAGCAGCAACACTCCCAGGCACCTGACTGCAACAAGCAGCAACACTCCCAGGCACCTGCTGCAACAAGCAGCAACACTCCCAGGCACCTGACTGCAACAAGCAGCAACACTCCCAGGCACCTGACTGCAGCAGCAACATCCAGGCACCTGACTGCAACCAACACTCCCAGGCACCTGCCTGCAACAAGCAGCAACACTCCCAGGCACCTGACTGCAACAAGCAACAACACTCCCAGGCACCTGACTGCAACAAGCAGCAACACTCCCAGGCACCTGACTGCAACAAGCAGCAACACTCCCAGGCACCTGACTGCAACAAGCACCAACACTCCCAGGCACCTGACTGCAACAAGCAACAACACTCCCAGGCACCTGACTGCAACAAGCACAACACTCCCAGGCACCTGCTGCAACAAGCACAACACTCCCAGGCACCTGACTGCAACAAGCACCAACACTCCCAGGCACCTGACTGCAACAAGCAGCAACACTCCCAGGCACCTGACTGCAACAAGCACAACCTCCCAGGCACCTGACTGCAACAAGCACAACACTCCCAGGCACCTGACTGCAACAAGCAGCAACCTCCCAGGCACCTGACTGCAACAAGCAGCAACACTCCCAGGCACCTGACTGCAAAACAACAACACTCCCAGGCACCTGACTGCAACAAGCAGCAACACTCCCAGGCACCTGACTGCAACAAGCAGCAACACTCCCAGGCACCTGACTGCAACAAGCAGCAACACTCCCAGGCACCTGACTGCAACAAGGAGATATGCTACCTGGAAAAGATGGTCGTACAGCCACACACACACCATCTTAAACCTTATTAAACATATATAACATAACTTACATACCTGGAGGGTGTATACCTGGAGTGTATATGTCTGAATGGTGTATACCTGGAGGGTGTATATCTGAAGGTTGTATATCTGGAGGGTGTATATCTAGAGTGTATACCTGGAGGGTGTATACCTGCAGGGTGTACATCGAGAGTGTATACCTGGAGGGTGTATACCTGCAGGGTGTACATCGAGAGTGTATACCTGGAGGTTGTATACCTGGAGGTTGTATACCTGCAGGGTGTACATCGAGAGTGTATACCTGGAGGGTGTATACCTGGAGGGTGTATACCTGGAGGATGATCCAGGGGTCAGAGCCCCCGGCGACCCGGTCCATGTGAAGACCTAAGTAACTTAGCTGAGTGGTTGTAAACACAACGATCATCTGCCATTGAGATGAACCCCAGTGGTGAGAATGTCTGAGTCCTGGATGAAGAAACACACGGGGTTAATAACCCAGAAAGCAGCAGCAGCAAGTGGCTTTCTTGGGTTGAGCTGGGTTCCCCAGGATGCCAACCACTACAGTCACCTAACTCCCAGGTACCTATTTATTACGAGGTGCACAGGGGCAACATGCATCCTAGTTTAACCTAGTCCTACCTGATTCAAATTCATATTGTTGTTTATTTGTGTATCATACAAACTGTAGTTTGCATGAGCATATAAACCAGATTTATACTAATGTTTACACACTATTTAAGAGGCGCCTGAGTTTTCCTGTCTCCTAATATCATGTTCATTTTCCCCCTATAATTTTTACCCTATAATCTTTTGTACCAAAAGAACCTTAGAAAACTTTCCTAACCTTATTATAACAAGCGCAATTTAATTTAGTCTAATCCAACTAAATATATTTTAGATAAGTTTACAATAATTTAATAATAAACAAACACAATAAAATATATTTGATTTCGTTAGTTTCAGAATGATTTTGGCGAAACTTCTGCATACACAAATTTTTGCTTGCCTTATTCGGCAAGAAGAGCGTTGCTATATAATACAAAATCGCAAGTTTTACCTATTCGGCACATTACATTATATATATATATATATATGCAAAAAGATCACAGTAATCAGGTGATATCAGAATATGCAAGACAACCACTATGAAAAAATAGAGGAATTCCAAGCGCTTTCGTGACTACTCACATTATCAAGGAACTGTGAGGTGTAGTCTTTGTTAGTGTGATGTGACTGTGAGGTGTAGTCTTGCCCCTTATATAAGTCCTCTTGTCATGTTTCCTTTTATAGTTCCTTGATAATGTGAGTAGTCACGAAAGCGCTTGGAATTCCTCTATTTTTCATAGTGGTTGTCTTGCATATATATATATATATATATATATATATATATATATATATATATATATATATATATATATATATATATATATTATTGTACCACGAACGAGTGGTATGTATTGATCAATAACAATACTGCACTAGCCAGGGTTCGAACCCAGGTAGGATTGGGTGGACCTGTGGGTAAAGGCGTCATGTGGTTCTCGCTCACAATGATGGGCCAGTACAACATGGGTTCGAACCCTGGCTAGCACAGTGTTGTTATTGATATATATATATATATATATATATATATATATATATATATATATATATATATATATATATATATATATATACACACATCATTTGTATTTGTTTGGGCGTAAACCCAGACTGGCAGGGCTAACTATGTTGTGAAATATTAGTTAGGAGTAAACTTGTTTATGTATTATTTTTCGAATATTTTAAATAGTAAGTCTTTGTGTAACTTAATTTAAGTCAAAGTTAGTCTAAGTTAGTTTTATTTAGCCATTTGACATCTCTAGTTTTACTTAGGACTTTATTTTTAATAAGGTCCCTTAATTCCCAGTGACTTGCACCCTGGAGAGACTCCCTGGCAGGGAGAGAACACCCTGAAGACTAGCACTCTCCCTGGCAGGGAGAGAACACCCTGAAGACTAACACTTCCTGGCAGGGAGAGAACACCCTGAAGACTAGCACTCTCCCTGGCAGGGAGAGAACACCCTGAAGACTAGCACTCTCCCTGGCAGGGAGAGAACACCCTGGAGACTAACACTCCCTGGCAGGGAGAGAACACCCTGAAGACTAGCACTCTCCCTGGCAGGGAGAGAACACCCTGAAGACTAGCACTCCTCCTGGCAGGGAGAGAACACCCTGGAGACTAACACTCCCTGGCAGGGACAGAAGAGCCTGGAGGGTAGCAATCACCCTGAGAGAGGGAGGGTAGCCACAACTTCCTGGGTGTGAGAGGGAGACAACAGTCGTAGTCTCATCAACAGATGTTAATGAAAGACAGATGACCTCTGTGTCAAGGGTCACCTCACTTTATGAGTCCTCTCTGCGGCTGTCTGCTCTATTGGCTGTCTGCTCTAATACTCTGCTCTAGTGGCTGTCTGCTGTAACACTGCTCTAGTGGCTGTCTGCTGTAACACTGCTCTAGGGGCTGTCTGCTGTAACACTGCTCTAGGGGCTGTCTGCTGTAACACTCTGCTCTAGTGGCTGACTGCTGTAACACTGCTCTAGTGGCTGTCTGCTGTAACACTGCTCTAGTGGCTGTCTGCTGTAACACTGCTCTAGTGGCTGTCTGCTCTAGTGACTGTCTGCTTTAACACTCTGGTCTAGTGACTGTCTGCTGTAACACTGCTCGAGTGCCTGTATGCTTTAACACTGCTCTGGTGCTGTCTGCTGTAACACACTGCTCTAGTGGCTGTCTGCTGTAACACTGCTCTAGTGGCAGTCTGCTGTAACACTGCTCTAGTGGCTGTCTGCTGTAACACTGCTCTAGTGGCTGTCTGCTCTAGTGACTCTGCTTTAACACTCTGGTCTAGTGACTGTCTGCTGTAACACTGCTCGAGTGCCTGTATGCTTTAACACTGCTCTGGTGCTGTCTGCTGTAACACACTGCTCTAGTGGCTGTCTGCTGTAACACTGCTCTAGTGGCTGTCTGTTGTAACACTCCGCTCTAGTGGCTGTCTGCTCTAACACTCTTCTCTAGTGGCTGTCTGCTCTAACACTCTTTTCTAGTGGCTGTCTGCTCTAACACTCTTCTCTAGTGGCTGTCTGCTCTAACACTCTGCTCTAGTGGCTGTATGCTCTAACACTCTGCTCTAGTGGCTGTCTGCTCTAACACTGCTCTAATGGCTGTCTGCTCTAACACTCTGCTCTAGTGGTTGTCTTCTTTAACACTCTGCTCTAGTGGCTGTCTGCTCTAACACTCTGCTCTAGTGAATGTCTGCTCTAACACTCTGCTCTAGTGGCTGTCTGCTCTAACACTCTGCTCTAGTGGCTGTCTGCTCTAACACTCTGCTCTAGTGGCTGTCTGCTCTAACACTCTGCTCTATGGCTGTCTGCTCTAACACTGCTCTAGTGGCTGTCTGCTCTAACACTCTGCTCTAGTGGCTGTCTGCTCAAACACACTACTCTAGTGGCTGTCTGCTCTAACACTGTTCTAGTGGCTGTCTGCTCTAACACTGCTCTAGTGGCTGTCTGCTCTAACACTGATCTAATGGCTGTCTGCTCTAACACTCTGCTCTAGTGGCTGTCTGCTCTAACACTCTGCTCTAGTGGTTGTCTGCTCTAACACTCTGCTCTAGTGGCTGTCTGCTCTAACACTCTGCTCTAGTGGCTGTCTGCTCTAACACTCTGCTGTAGTAGCTGTCTGCTCTAACACTGCGCTAGTGGCTGTCTGCTGTAACACTCTGCTCTAGTGGCTGTCTGCTGTAACACTCTGCTCTAGTGGCTGTCTGTTGTAACACTCTGCTCTAGTGGCTGTCTGGTGTAAAACACTGCTCTAGTGGCTGTCTGCTGTAACACTGCTCTAGTGGTTGTCTGCTGTAACACTCTGCTCTAGTGGCTGTCTGCTGTAACACTGCTCTAGTGGTTGTCTGCTGTAACACTCTGCTCTAGTGGCTGTCTGCTGTAACACTGCTCTAGTGGCTGTCTGCTGTAACACTCTGCTCTAGTGGCTGTCTGCTGTAACACTGCTCTAGTGGCTGTCTGCTGTAACACTCTGCTCTAGTGGCTGTCTGCTCTACCGAGTCTTGAAACTCCAATATAGTACATTAAGTTAGCTAGTAGGATAAATTAAAAACACCTATGAGTCAACGAACGGTTGATCTTTGACCTAAGACCATTGATAAAGCTGGCAGCTAATTTTCTAGATGCACTGACTAGACGGTAGCGTCAGCACGTCTCACGCTGAAGGTGTGAGACATCCAGAGCAGCATTAGTTGCAAGGCTGTGGAAAAATGAGTTGCAGAGAATTACAATCCACACTGTGTTGAAATATAAACATCCAGTAACTGTTAGAAGAGTCCAAGATAACTCTCACATATGCTCTGTTATAAGATCAGGGAGAATAATGAGGCAGATATATTGTGTTGGAACACAAATTATGTAACTCTGCCAAGTGAGGCATCGCCAGTAATTCTTCCTACTGTGGTACATTATTAACCCCAGACACATTAAACGTTTGTGAGCTGATCTCGTGAACAAGTGAAGCCGAGTAACATTAAAACAAGTTGATTAGTACACTGTGTATTGAACAGTCTAACATGTGCAGTGAACTGGAACACCAGTGTATGCAACAAACTGTCCATGGCATCCCAAAAGTGGTGTTCAATGTGACTAAAGCAATGAACAAAATTTGGAACATCCTCATGATTCATCAAGGTACAACCACCATATTTTTAATCAAGCTATCGAATATCGGCATCCAGACGACATGGTAGTATCATAGTAAGTCCCTATTTTCTTATACACGTCAGCCCATCCAACACTGCAGTGGACAGGGTCAAGTGCATTATAGAAATAACAACATACCCTTTCATCAACACTGTTATGGGCGGGCAAATTGCCCACACCGGTAAATCACGTGATCTCAAATGGTGTCATATACCTGATATAGTGGAACATACGGTGTTAGAGCATGTGTTAGCCCCTGTCACACCTGCCCTGTTTCAGTTATGTAGAGCATAAAGACAAAGTGCTGTGAAGGAAGAACTACAGAGTGCAGCTGCTGTAGTCTTTAGATCATCATCCTATAAGGTAAGTGACTAACATTCACCAAAAGTCCAAATTGACCTTTGGTCTTCAACAAAGTCTCCATAAATGGTCCTTTGAACCAGATAGGACCCAAAAACGAGGATAGAAAACAGGATTGAGACCCTACTGGTCCCATAGACTTGTATTATAATCAAAGAAAGTGCTAAACCAACAAAATAGACTTGGATAGACTCCATTGGTCCCAGAAAAAGCTAGCGAGGTCTTAAAGAACCTATAGATAAACGGTCCTCCATAATTGTGCTAATTATAACCACTAATTAAGATAATTAGAGGGTGAGAAAAAGTTCATCTGTCTCTGTTCTCAGCTTTCTTAAAGCCTAATATAATATTTAAGCTTTCAAAGTCATTGTGTAAGTGAAAAATTATAATTAGTATGACAAGTATTAAGTCTCCTGTCCCCATAGAAATGTATATACGAGTCAGTCCAAGATGGCGTCTTTGAATATATAATTCAGCAGTAGAACCTGATAACCATGGTCATTGTAAACCTTGCCGGGTGTATTAAGTGCCAGGTCACAGGTCACAGTCGAGTCACCCAGCTTCCCATGGTACAGTTTTCTGCTGCAAGACTGCTTCAGCGTCTGTCTGCTGCAAGGCACTGCTCCAGTGTCTGCTCCAAGGCACTGCTCCAGTGTCTGCTCCGATCATAGACTCTGCTGTTTTCCCACATCCTTGTTCAGGGGATAATCCTTGCACACCTCTTGAAGCCATTGAACATATTTTCTAGCCTCCTCTAACTCCACCTTATCCTGAAGATATAATGATTCAAAATTGAAAGAATCCACTGTCACTTCATGAAGAACTCACCATGCGCTTCTTCAGGAAACACAAGTCAGCTCACTGAGACACAAGTCAGCTCACTGAGACACAAGTCAGTTCACTGAGACACAAGTCAGCTCACTGAGACACAAGTCAGCTCACTGAGACACAAGTCAGCTCACTGAGACACAAGTCAGCTCAATGAGACACAAGTCAGCTCAATGAGACACAAGTCAGCTCAATGAGACACAAGTCAGCTCAATGAGACACAAGTCAGCTCACTGAGACACAAGTCAGCTCACTGAGACACAAGTCAGCTCACTGAGACACAAGTCAGCTCACTGAGACACAAGTCAGCTCACTAAGACACAAGTCAGCTCACTGAGACACAAGTCAGCTCACTGAGACATGTCAACACATGACTCCCATGCTTTTGAACCCCAATGAAAATAAGTCAAGGACCCCAATGGAAATAAGTCACTTTGTCTGAATTTTTTGGGCTTTCAAAGGAAATCTACACATATGCTGCTATGTATGATAATTTATGTAACTGTATTTGTGTATACCTGAATAAACATACTGACCCCCTCGTGTCGTGTTGTCTGGAGTTCACGAGGCATACCACTGGCTCTTCCTTACTTCTAGGCCTGTCCACACCTCTCTGCCTACACATTGTCCACACCTCTCCTAGGCCTGCCTGCACATTGTCCACACCTTTCCTAGGCCTGCCTGCACATTGTCCACACCTCTCCTAGGTTTGCCTGTACAGTGTCCACACCTCTCCTAGGCCTGCCTGCACATTGTCCACACTTCTCCTAGGCATGCCTGCACATTGTCCACACCTCTCCTAGGCCTGCCTGCACACTGTCCACAACTCTCCTAGGCCTGCCTGCACATTGTCCACACCTCTCCTAGGCCTGCCTGCACATTGTCCACACCTCTCCTAGGCCTTATCTTACCTTTGATATACCTTTGAAGTTTCGAGAGTTTATCTACTCTCTGAGCCCGGCCATGGGCCAGGCTCGTCTGGTGCTTGCCTGGTCAACCAGGCTGTTGCTGCTGGAGGCTCGCTGCCCCACATATCCATCACAGCCTGGTTGATCTGGCACCTGGTGAAGATACTTGTCCAGTTTCCTCTTGAAGGCTTCTACACTGGTTCCAGTAGTGTTTCGGATATCTTCTGGTAAGATGTTGAATAGTCTGGGACCCCGGATGTTGATACAGTGTTCCCTTATTGTGCCCACCGCACCCCTGCTCCTCACTGGGTTTATTTTACACTTCCTCCCATATCTCTCACTCCAGTATGTTGTTATGGCAGTGTGCAGATTTGGGACCAGGCCGTCAAGTACTTTCCAGGTATATATTTTCATGTATCACTCTCTCCTCCACTCCAATGAGTACATGTTCAAGACTTGAAGGCGTTCCCAGTAATTTAGATGTTTCAATGGATCAATGTGAGCCGTAAACGATCTCTGAATTTGTTCCACCTCTGATATTTCTCCTGCTCTGAACGGGGCCGTCAGCACTGAGCAGTATTCTAAATGAGGGAGCACTAGCGATTTGAAGAGTGTCACCATCGGCATTATTTCCCTTGTTTTGAAAGTTCTCAATACCCACCCCTGCACATTGTCCACACCTCTCCTAGGCCTGCCTACACACTGTCCACAACTTTCCTAGGCCTGCCTGCACATTGTCCACACCTCTCCTAGGCCTGCCAAAACATTGTCCACACCTCTCCTAGGCCTGCCAAAACATTGTCCACACCTCTCGTAGGCCTGCCTAAACATTGTCCATACCTCTCCTAGGCCTACTTGCACACTGTCCACACTTCTTCTAAGCCTGCCTACACATTGTCCACACCTCTCCTCTCCTAGGCCTACTTGCACATTATCCACACCTAGGCCTGCCTACACATTGTCCACACCTCTCCACTCCTAGTCCTACTTGCACATTGTCCACACCTAGGCCTGCCGGCCCTGGCTACCTCCACACACTGCCTGGTGTAACCCCATTCTTAGCCAATAATACACTCCTTAGTCAGCCATACCTTTATTCTGTCCAGCTTACTAACACACCAGCTACCAAGTAATCATTCTGTCCAGCTTACTGACACACCAGCTACCAAGTAATCATTCTGTCCAGCTTACTGACACACCAGCTACCAAGTAATCATTCTGTCCAGCTTACTGACACACCAGCTACCTAGTAATCATTCTGTCCAGCTTACTAACACACCAGCTACCTAGTAATTATTCTGTCCAGCTTACTAACACACCAGCTACCTAGTAATCATTCTGTCCAGCTTACTAACACACCAGCTACCTAGTAATCATTCTGTCCAGCTTACTAACACACAAGCTACCTAGTAATCATTTTGTCCAGCTTACTAACACACCAGCTACCTATTAATCATTCTGTCCAGCTTACTAACACACCAGATACCTAGTAATCATTCTGTCCAGCTTACTAACACACCAGCTACACAGTAATCATTCTGTCCAGCTTACTAACACACCAGCTACCTAGTAATCATTCTGTCCAGCTTACTAACACACCAGCTACCTAGTAATCATTCTGTCCACCTTACTAACACACCAGCTACCTAGTAATCATTCTGTCCAGTTTACTAACACACCAGCTACCTAGTAATCATTCTGTCCAGCTTACTAACACACCAGCTACCAAGTAATCATTCTGTCCACCTTACTAACACACCAGCTACCTAGTAATCATTCTGTCCAGCTTACTAACACACCAGCTACCTATTAATCATTCTGTCCAGCTTACTAACACACCAGCTACCTAGTAATCATTCTGTCCAGTTTACTAACAAACCAGCTACCTAGTAATCATTCTGTCCAGCTACCAAGTAATCATTCTGTCCAGCTTACTAACACACCAGCTACCAAGTAATCATTCTGTCCAGCTTACTAACACACCAGCTACTTAGTAATCATTCTGTCCAGCTTACTAACACACCAGCTACCTAGTAATCATTCTGTCCAGCTTACTAACAAACCAGCTACCTAGTAATCATTCTGTCCAGCTTACTAACACACCAGCTACCTAGTAATCATTCTGTCCAGCTTACTAACACACCAGATACCTAGTAATCATTCTGTCCAGCTTACTAACACACCAGCTACCTAGTAATCATTCTGTCCAGCTTACTAACACACCAGCTACCTAGTAATCATTCTGTCCAGCTTACTAACACACCAGTACCTAGTAATCATTCTGTCCAGCACTAACAACCAGCTACCTAGTAATCATTCTGTCAGCTTACTAACACACCAGCTACCTAGTAATCATTCTGTCCACTTCTAACAACCAGTACCTAGTAATCATTCTGTCCGACTTACTAACAACCAGCTACCTAGTAATCATTCTGTCCAGCTTACTAACACACCAGATACCTAGTAATCATTCTGTCCAGCTTACTAACACACCAGCTACCTAGTAATCACTCCAGTAACACCGGACAAAGTGGATGGTTCAAACTAGTGGTACTAGGAAGCAGTACAAGTGTGGGGGGGGGGCAGGATGTCCGGCTGTGATATTTACTAACAAGGAGGAGACTAAACTGGTGTCTGTTTACATTTGAACCCACAACACTGTTGAACCCTAAAACTACACTGTTGAACCCCACAACAACACTGTTGAACCCCACGACAACACTGTTGAACCCCACGACAACACTGTTGAACCCCACGACAACACTGTTGAACCCCACGACAACACTGTTGAACCCCACAACACTGTTGAACCCACAGCACCACTGTTGAACCCCACGACAACACTGTTGAACCCCACGACAACACTGTTAAACCCCAACACTACTGTTGAACCCCACGACAACACTGTTGAACCCCACAACACTGTTGAACCCACAGCACCACTGATGAACCACACGACAACACTGTTGAACCCCACAACAACACTGTTGAACCCCACGACAACACTGTTGAACCCCACGACAACACTGTTGAACCCCAACACTACTGTTGAACCCCACGACAACACTGTTAAACCCCACGACAACACTGTTGAACCCCAACACTACTGTTGAGCCCACAACAATGTTGAACCTCACGACAACACTGTTGAACCCCAACACTACTGTTGAGCCCACAACAATGTTGAACCCCACGACAACACTGTTGAACCCCACGACAACACTGTTGAACTCCACAACACTGTTGAACCCCACGACAACACTGTTGAACCACACGACAACACTGTTGAACCCCACAACAACACTGTTGAACCCCACGACAACACTGTTGAACCCCAACACTACTGTTGAACCCCACGACAACACTTTTGAACCCCAACACTACTGTTGAGCCCAAAACAATGTTGAACCCCACGACAACACTGTTGAACCCCAACACTACTGTTGATGTTGAATCCCACAACAACACTGTTGAACCCACAACACTGTTGAACCCACAACACTGTTGAACTCACAACACTGTTGAACCCAACAACAACACTGTTGAACCCACAACACTGTTGAACCCACAACACTGTTGAACCCACAACACTGTTGAACCCACAACACTGTTGAACTCACAACACTGTTGAACTCCACAACACTGTTGAACCCCACAAAACTGCTGAATCCACAACACTGTTGAACCCCCAACAACACTGTTGAACCCACAACACACTGTTGAACCCCACAACAACACTGTTGAACCCACAACACTGTTGAACCCCACAACACTGTTGAACCCCACAACAATGTTGAACCCACAACAACACTGTTGAACCCACAATTACTGCTGAACCCACAACAACACTGTTGAACCCACAGCAACACTGTTGAACCCACAACAACACTGTTGAACCCACAGCAACACTGTTGAACCCACAACAACTCTGTTGAACACACAACAACTGTTGAACACACAACTACTGTTAAGCTCACAACAACACTGTTGAACCCACAACAACACTGTTCAACCCACATCATTATTGAACCCACAATTACTGCTGAACCACAATAACACCGCTGAACCCCACAACAACACTCTTGAACCCACAACAAAACTGTTGAACCCAAAACAACACTGATCAACCCACATCATTGTTGAACCCACAATTACTGCTGAACCACAATAACACTGTTGAACCCCACAACAACACTCTTGAACCCACAACAAAACTGTTGAACCCACAACTACTGTTGAGCTCACAACAACACTGTTCAACCCACAACATCATTGTTGAACCCACAATTACTGCTGAACCCACAACAACACTGAACAAACAGCACCACTGCTGAACCCACAGCACTACTGTTGAACCCACAACAACACTGTTGAACAAACAACTACTGTTGAACCCACAGCAACACTTGAACCGACAACAACACTGTTGAACACACAACACTGTTGAACCCACAACTACTGTTGAGCTCACAACAATACTGTTGAACCCACAACGACACTGTTCAACCCACAACAACATTCTTGAACCCACAACACCACTGTTGAACCCACGGCACCACTGTTGAACCCACAACAACACTGTTGAACACACAACTACTGTTGAACCCACAGCAACACTGTTGAACCGACAACAACACTATTGAACACAAAATACTGTTGAACCCACAACTACTGTTGAGCTCACAACAATACTGTTGAACCCACAACGACACTGTTCAAACCACAACATCATTGTTGAACCCACAACAACACTGTTGAACCCACAGCATCACTGTTGAACCCACGGCACCACTGTTGAACCCACAACAACACTGTTGAACCCACAACAACACTGTTGAATCCACAACAACACTGTTGAACACACAACTACTGTTGAGCTCACAACAACACTGTTGAACCCACAACACCACAATTACTGCTGAACCCACAACAACATTGTTGAACCGACAGCACCACTGTTGAATTCATAGCACCACTGTTGAACCCACAACACCACTGTTGAACCCACAGCACCACTGTTGAAACCACTTTAGCACACCTCAGTTACACAAGAATGAACACGTCAACAAGCCTAGTAAGCCATGAGGGCCAGGTTCAACACACCAACTTCAGAGTGGCCACAAAGTTCCTTTCTTAAGGCATAATACACAGTGTCTTACCTAAGGACTAACACACAGTCACTTACGTGTATAGTGTGCAAAGTCTTGGAAAAAATCATCAGGAAAAGAATGGTGGAGCCTCTGGAGGAGAACAGGATAATCAACGCCAGACAGCACGGATTCAGGGAAGGCAAATCCTGTGTAACAAACCTCCTGGAGTTCTATGATAAAGTAACAGAGGTAAGGCAAGAGGAAGAAGGCTGGGTTGACTGCATTTTCCTGGACTGCATGAAGGCCTTCGACACAGTTCCTCATATGAGATTAGTAAAGAAGTTGGAAGACCAAGCGTGTATAACAGGAAGAGCACTGGAATGGATCAGGGAATATCTCACAGGGAGGCAACAACGGGTCATGGTGCGTGGTGAGGTATCACAGTGGGCGCCTGTGACGAGCGGTGTACTGCAGGGGTCAGTCCTAGGACCAGTGCTATTCTTGGTATAGGTGAATGACATGACGGATGGGATAGACTCAGAAGTGTCTCTGTTCGCAGATGATGTGAAATTAATGAGGAGAATCACATCGGATGAAGACCAAGCAGGACTTCAAAGAGACCTGGACAAGCTTGACATCTGGTCTAGCAACTGGCTTCTCGAATTTAACCCCACCAAATGCAAAGTCATGAAGATCGGAGAAGGGCAAAGAAGACCGCTGACAGAGTACAGGCTAGGTGGACAAAGGCTACAAACCTCGGCAAAGGAGAAAGACCTTGGGGTGAGTATAATGCCAAGAACGTCTCCGGAGGCACACATCAACCAGATAACCGCGGCAGCATATGGGCGACTGGCAAACCTAAGATTAGCGTTCCGTTACCTTAACAAGGAATCGTTCAAGACACTGTACACCGTGTACGTCAGGCCCATACTAGAGTATGCAGCACCAGTCTGGAACCAACACCTGGTCAAGCATGTCAAGAAACTAGAGAAAGTGCAAAGTTTGCGACAAGGTTAGTTCCACAACTCAGGGGACTGCCATATGAAGAAAGGTTGAGGGAAATAGGACTAACAACACTGGAGGACAGAAGGGTTAGAGGAGACATGATAAAGACATACAAAATACTGCAGGGAATAGACAAGGTAGATAGTGACAGGATGTTCCAGAGAGGGAACACAGAAACAAGGGGACACAACTGGAAGCTGAAGACTCAGATGAGTCAAAGGGATGTTAGGAAGCAATTCTTCAGCCATAGAGTAGTAAGGAAGTGAAATAGTCTAGCGAAAGATATAATAGAGGCAGGAACCATACATAGTTTTAAAGGTATGATAAAGCTCATGGAGCAGGGAGAGCAGAGACCCAGTAGCGTACAGCGAAGAGGCGGGGCCAAGAGTCTCGACCCCTGCAACCACAATTAGGTGAATTAGGTGAGTACAGTGTCCACAAAGTGTCTTACCTAAGGACTAACACACAGTGTCCACAAAGTGTCTTACCTAAGGACTAACAAACACTGTCCACAAAGTGTCTTAAATAAGGACTAACACACAGTGCCCACAAAGTGTATTACCTAAGGACTAACGCAAAGTGTCTTACCTAAGGACTAATACAAAGTGTCTTACCTAAGGACTAATACAAAGTGTCTTACCTAAGGACTAACACAAAGTGTCTCACCTAAGGACTAACACAAAGTGTCTCACCTAAGGACTAACACACAGTGTCTTACTTAAGGACTAACACACAGTGTCTCACCTAAGGACTAACACAAAGTGTCTCACCTAAGGACTAACACACAGTGTCTCACCTAAGGACTAACACAAAGTGTCTTACCTAAGGACTAACACAAGTGTCTCACCTAAGGACTAACACAAAGTGTCTCACCTAAGGACTAACACAAAGTGTCTCACCTAAGGACTAACACAAAGTGTCTCACCTAAGGACTAACACAAAGTGTCTCACCTAAGGACTAACACACAGTGTCTCACTAAGGACTAACACAAAGTGTCTCACCTAAGGACTAACACAAGTGTCTACCTAAGGACTAACACACAGTGTCTCACCTAAGGACTAACACAAAGTGTCTCACCTAAGGCTAACACACAGTGTCTCACCTAAGGACTAACACAAGTGTCTCACCTAAGGACTAACACAAAGTGTCTCACCTAAGGACTAACACAGTGTCTTACCTAAGGACTAACACAAGTGTCTCACCTAAGGACTAACACACAGTGTCTCACACTAAGGACTAACACAAGTGTCTCACCTAAGGACTAACACAAAGTGTCTCACCTAGGCTAACAAAAGTGTACTAACTACAAAGTGTCTCACCTAAGGACTAACACAAAGTGTCTCACCTAAGGACTTAATGCACAAAGTGTCTCACTAAGGACTAACACAAGTGTCTCCCTAAGGACTAACACACAGTGTCTCACCTAAGGACTAACACAAAGTGTCTCACCTAAGGCCCTAACACACAGTGTCTCACCTAAGGACTAAACAAAAGTGTCTCACCTAAGGACTAACACACAGTGTCTCACCTAAGGACTAACACAAGTGTCTCACCTAAGGACTAACACAAAGTGTCTCACCTAAGGACTAACACAAAGTGTCTCACCTAAGGCCTAACACACAGTGTCTCACCTAAGGACTAACACAAAGTGTCTTACCTAAGGACTAACACAAAGTGTCTCACCTAAGGACTAACACACAGTGTCTCACCTAAGGACTAACACAAAGGTCCTAAAAACAGTGTCTCACCTAAGGACTAACTACAAAGTGTCTTACCTAAGGCCTAACACAAGTGTCTCACCTAAGGACTAACACAAAGTGTCTCACCTAAGGACTAACACACAGTGTCTCACCTAAGGACTAACACAAGTGTCTCACCTAGGACTAACACAAGTGTCTCACCTAAGGCCTAACACACAGTGTCTCACCTAAGGACTAACACAAAGTGTCTACCTAAGGCTAACACAAGTGTCTCACCTAAGGACTAACACAAAGTGTCTTACCTAAGGCCTAACACACAGTGTCTCACCTAAGGACTAACACACAGTGTCTTACCTAAGGCCTAACACAGTGTCTCACCTAAGGACTAACACAGTGTCTACTACAAAGTGTCTCACTTAAGGACTAACACAAAGTGTCTCACCTAAGGACTAACACAAAGTGTCTCACCTAAGGACTAACACAAAGTGTCTTACCTAAGGCCTAACACACAGTGTATCACCTAAGGCTAACACAAGTGTCTACCTAAGGACTAACACAAAGTGTCTTACCTAAGGACTAACACAAAGTGTCTTACCTAAGGCCCTCCAACACACAAAGTGTCTTACCTAAGGACTAACACAAAGTGTCTCACCTAAGGACTAACACAAAGTGTCTTACCTAAGGCCTAACACAAGTGTCTCACCTAAGGACTAACACAAAGTGTCTCACCTAAGGACTAACACAAAGTGTCTTACCTAAGGCCTAACACAGTGTCTTACCTAAGCTAACAAAGTGTCTTACCTAAGGACTACACACAAGTGTCTCACCTAAGGACTAACACAAAGTGTCTCACCTAAGGCCTAACACACAGTGTCTCACCTAAGGACTAACACAAAGTGTCTTACCTAAGGACTAACACAAAGTGTCTTACCTAAGGACTAACACAAAGTGTCTCACCTAAGGACTAACACAAAGTGTCTCACCTAAGGACTAACACACAGTGTCTTACCTAAGGACTAACACAAAGTGTCTCACCTAAGGACTAACACAAGTGTCTCACCTAAGGCTAACACAAAGTGTCTCACCTAAGGCCTAACAAAGTGTCTTACCTAAGGACTAACACAAAGTGTCTACCTAAGGACTAACACAAAGTGTCTCACCTAAGGACTAACACAAAGTGTCTTACCTAAGGCCTAACACACAGTGTCTCACCTAAGGCCTAACACACAGTGTCTCACCTAAGGACTAACACAAAGTGTCTCACCTAAGGACTAACACAAAGTGTCTCACCTAAGGACTAACACAAAGTGTCTCACCTAAGGCCTAACACACAGTGTCTCACCTAAGGACTAACACAAGTGTCTACCTAAGGCTAACACAAGTGTCTTACCTAAGGACTAACACAAAGTGTCTCACCTAAGGACTAACACAAAGTGTCTCACCTAAGGACTTATACAAAGTGTCTTACCTAAGGCCTAACACACAGTGTCTCACCTAAGGACTAACACAAAGTGTCTCACCTAAGGACTAACACAAAGTGTCTCACCTAAGGACTTATACAAAGTGTCTTACCTAAGGCCTAACACACAGTGTCTCACCTAAGGCCTAACACAAAGTGTCTCACCTAAGGACTAACACAAGTGTCTTACCTAAGGACTAACACACAGTGTCTCACCTAAGGCCTAACACACAGTGTCTCACCTAAGGACTAACACACAGTGTCTCACCTAAGGACTAACACAAAGTGTCTCACCTAAGGACTAACACAAAGTGTCTCACCTAAGGACTAACACAAAGTGTCTCACCTAAGGCTACCTATAGCACACAAGTGTCTTACCTAAGGCCTAACACACAGTGTCTCACCTAAGGACTAACACAAAGTGTCTCACCTAAGGACTAACACAAAGTGTCTCACCTAAGGCCTAACACACAGTGTCTCACCTAAGGACTAACACAAAGTGTCTCACCTAAGGCCTAACACAGTGTTCACTAAGCACACAAGTGTCTCACCTAAGGACTAACACAAAGTGTCTCACCTAAGGACTAACACAAAGTGTCTCACCTAAGGACTAACACAAGTGTCTCACCTAAGGACTAACACAAAGTGTCTCACCTAAGGACTAACACACAGTGTCTCACCTAAGGACTAACACAAAGTGTCTCACCTAAGGCCTAACACACAGTGTCTCACCTAAGGACTAACACAAAGTGTCTCACCTAAGGCCTAACACAAAGTGTCTCACCTAAGGCCTAATACAGTACATTTCAGTCTTGTATTGTAAGTTCTGGTGTGAAGTGAGTTTGTGGAGGCCAGTGGCCGGGGTATCGTGTTTAAGCTGCGGAAGAAGAGCTTAGTAAGCTGATCTCCAGTTTGCGGTAAGCTGCCTGTGACGGTCGTAAGGCTTGGTCGAGCCTCGCTATCCTCCCAGCTGGTCAAGCAGGTTGTCGATAATGGCGAGGGGTATGTATTATACAGCCTTCACAGCCTGGTTGATCAGTGCTTGTCAACAGTGATAGCAGGTGTAAGGTAACTAACACCCAGGTACATATGTAAGACAACATGCCGTGTTGGACTCCAGCTATTGGGACTGAGCGTCGACCCTCCACCTCTTCTTCAGTAACCCACGCGGGTTTAGTGCTCCACACGAGAGAGTTAGCTAGGAAAATGGTATACGGTGAAGGTGGGTATGTGGGAATGTTAGCCTGGAGGTGGGTACTGCCCTATATTACCTGCCTCTCTCTCTCTCTCTCTCTCTCTCTCTCTCTCTCTCTCTCTCTCTCTCTCTCTCTCTCTCTCTCTGCCTCTGCCTCTTCCTCTGCCTCTGCCTCTGCCTCTGCCTCTGCCTCTGCCTCTGCCTTGTCTCTCTCTGTCTGTCTCTGTGTGTGTGTCTCTGTCTGTCTCTGTGTGTGTGTCTCTGTCTGTCTCTGTGTGTGTGTCTCTGTCTGTCTCTGTGTGTGTGTCTCTCACTCTCTGACTCACTCTCTGTCTGTGTGTGTGTCTCTCTGTCTTGTCTCTATGTGTGTGTCTCTCTCTCTCTGAATCTTTCTCTCTGACTCTGACTCACTCTCTGACTCTCTGTAATGAATATGATATTGTGTATATGGACTTCAGTAAGGCTTTTGATAGAGTCCCACATCAGAGACTATTGAGGAAAATTTAGGCACACGGAATAGGAGGAGAAATTTTTTCCTGGATAGAGGCATGGTTGACAAATAGGCAGCAGAGAGTTTGCATAAATGGAGAGAAATCAGAGTGGGGAAGCGTCACAAGCGGTGTTCCACAGGGGTCGGTTTGGGCCCCTTGTTGTTCACAATCTACATAAACGACATAGATGAGGGAATAAATAGCGACATAAGCAAGTTTGCCGATGACACCAAAATAGGCCGTCCAATTCATTCAAATGAGGACATTAGAGCACTCCAGGAAGATTTGAATAGACTGATGCAGTGGTCGGAGAAGTGGCAGATGCAGTTTAATATATATAAATGCAAAGTTCTAAATATTGGACAGGACAATAACCATGCAACATATAAACTAAATAATGTAGATCTTAATACTACTTACTGATTGCGAAAAGAATTTAGGAGTTCTGGTTAGCAGTAATCTAAAACCAAGACAGCAGTGCATAAGTGTTCGCAATAAAGCGAAAAGAATCCTTGGCTTCATATCAAGAAGCATAAATAATAGGAGTCCTCAGGTTGTTCTTCAACTCTATATATCCTTGGTTAGACCTCATCTAGATTATGCTGCACAGTTTTGGTCACCGTATTACAGAATGGATATAAATGCTCTGGAAAACGTACAAAGGAGAATGACTAAGTTGATTCCATGTATCAGAAATATTTCCTATGAGGATAGACTGAGGCCCTGAATCTGCACTCTCTAGAAAGGCGTAGAATTAGGGGGGATATGATAGAGGTGTATAAATGGAAAACAGGAATAAATAGAGGTGATGTAAATAGCGTGCTAAAAATATCTAGTATTGACAGGACTCGCAGCAATGGCTTTAAGTTGGATAAATTCAGATTCAGGAGGGATATAGGAAAGCACTGGTTTGGTAATAGAGTTGTGGATGAGTGGAACAAACTCCCGAGTACAGTTATAGAGGCTAAAACGTTGTGTAGTTTTAAAAATAGGCTAGATAAATATATGAGTGGGTGCGGGTGGGTGTGAGTTGGTCCTGATTAGCTTGTGCTACTAGGTCAGATGCCGTGCTCCTTCCTTAAGTGAATGTAACCTGACCTGGCTGGGTCGGGGCATTGGCTTAAGCCGGTGGGAGACTTGGACCTGCCTCGCATGGGCCAGTAGGCCTGCTGCAGTGTTCCTTCTTTCTTATGTTCTTATGTTCTCTGACTCTCTTTCTGTGTGTGTGTCTCTTTGTCTATCTGTGTGTGTGTGTGTGTCTCTCTCTCTCTCTCTGACTCTTTCTCTCTGACTAACTCATTCTCTGTCTCTCTCTGACTCTCTGTCTGTGTGTGTGTCTCTCTGTCTGTCTGTGTGTGTGTCTCTCTCTCTCTCTGACTCTCTTACTCTGTCTTTCGCGTTCAGGTACACATAAGTACAATTATCATACAGTGACATAAGTAAGCTGATGTCTTGTCATGGTGCTGTTGTCTTTAGTGCTGTAGTGTGTCTGGTGCTAGTGTCTCTGAATCTTTCTCTGATGAGTAGTCGTCTGTCTGTATCGTCTGAGTGGCTGTGTGCTCTGTTACGTCTGAGGGTGTGTCTCTGATCTGTTACTCTGTGGCTGTAGTCAGTCTGTCTTACATCTGCTGAGTCATCTATCAGTCTTGAGGGCTAGTACAGTAGTCAGTCTGAGAGCTGAGTACAGTCTGAGGGCTGTAGTACAGTCTGAGTGGCTAGTAGTACAGTCTGAGGCTAGTAGTACAGTACTGAGTGCTGTAGTCAGTCTGAGGCTAGTAGTACGTCTGAGGGCTAGTAGTACAGTCTGAGGTGTATCAGTCTGAGGGCTAGTAGTACAGTCTGAGCTGTAGTACAGTCTGGGGCTGTAGACAGTCTGAGAGTGCTGAGTAGTACAGTCTGAGCTGGACTAGTCTAGTATCAGTCTGAGAGGACATATGTAGTATCAGTCTGAGTGCTAGTAGTACAGTCTGAGTGGCTAGTAGTACAGTCTGAGTAGTGCTGGGTAGTACAGTCTGAGGGCTAGTAGTACAGTCTGAGGGCTGTAGTACAGTCTGAGAGTGACGTCTAGGTAGTACAGTCTGAGGGCTAGTAGTACAGTCTGAGTGGCTAGTAGTACAGTCTGAGAGCTAGTAGTACAGTCTGAGTGGCTAGTAGTACAGTCTGAGTGGCTAGTAGTACAGTCTGAGTGGCTAGTAGTACAGTCTGAGAGTCTAGTAGTACAGTCTGAGTGCGTAGTAATCTGTGCTAGTACAGTCTGAGTGGCTAGTAGTACAGTCTGAGTGCTAGTAGTACAGTCTGAGAGTCTAGTAGTACAGTCTGAGGGCTAGTAGTACAGTCTGAGTGGCTAGTAGTCAGTCTGAGGCTAGTAGTACAGTCTGAGTGGCTAGTAGTACAGTCTGAGGGCTAGTAGTACAGTCTGAGTGGACTAGTAGTACAGTCTGAGTGGCTAGTAGTACAGTCTGAGTGACTAGTAGTACAGTCTGAGTGACTAGTAGTAGTCTGAGTGACTAGTAGTACAGTCTGAGTGGCTAGTAGTACAGTCTGAGTGGCTAGTAGTACAGTCTGAGAGGCTTGTAGTACAGTCTGAGAGGCTAGTAGTACAGTCTGAGGGCGTAGTACAGTCTGAGGCTAGTATACAGTCTGAGAGGCTAGTAGTACAGTCTGAGTGGCTAGTAGTACAGTCTGAGTGGCTAGTAGTACAGTCTGAGTGGCTAGTAGTACAGTCTGAGTGGCTAGTAGTACAGTCTGAGAGGCTAGTAGTACAGTCTGAGTGGCTAGTAGTACAGTCTGAGTGGCTAGTAGTACAGTCTGAGTGGCTAGTAGTACAGTCTGAGATCTAGTAGTACAGTCTGAGTGCTAGTAGTACAGTCTGAGGGCTAGTAGTACAGTCTAGGCTAGTAGTACAGTCTGAGTAGCTGAGTACAGTCTGAGGCTAGTAGTACAGTCTGAGGGCTAGTAGTACAGTCTGAGGGCTAGTAGTACAGTCTGAGAGGCTAGTAGTACAGTCTGAGTGGCTAGTAGTACAGTCTGAGGCTAGTAGTACAGTCTGAGTGGCTAGTAGTACAGTCTGAGTGGCTAGTAGTACAGTCTGAGAGTCTAGTAGTACAGTCTGAGAGGCTAGTAGTACAGTCTGAGTGGCTAGTAGTAGAGTCTGAGTGGCTAGTAGTACAGTCTGAGTGGCTAGTAGTAGAGTCTGAGAGTCTAGTAGTACAGTCTGAGTGGCTAGTAGTACAGTCTGAGTGGCTAGTAGTACAGTCTGAGTGACTAGTAGTACAGTCTGAGTGGCTAGTAGTACAGTCTGAGTGGCTAGTAGTACAGTCTGAGTGGCTAGTAGTACAGTCTGAGTGGCTAGTAGTACAGTCTGAGTGACTAGTAGTACAGTCTGAGTGACTAGTAGTACAGTCTGAGAGTCTAGTAGTACAGTCTGAGTGGCTAATAGTACAGTCTGAGTGGCTAGTAGTACAGTCTGAGTGGCTAGTAGTACAGTCTGAGTGGCTAGTAGTACAGTCTGAGTGGCTAGTAGTACAGTCTGAGTGACTAGTAGTACAGTCTGAGAGTCTAGTAGTACAGTCTGAGTGGCTAGTAGTACAGTCTGAGAGGCTTGTAGTACAGTCTGAGTGGCTAGTAGTACAGTCTGAGAAGCTTGTAGTACAGTCTGAGTGGCTAGTAGTACAGTCTGAGTGGCTAGTAGTACAGTCTGAGTGGCTAGTAGTACAGTCTGAGTGGCTAGTAGTACAGTCTGAGTGGCTAGTAGTACAGTCTGAGTGGCTAGTAGTACAGTCTGAGTGGCTAGTAGTACAGTCTGAGTGGCTAGTAGTACAGTCTGAGTGGCTAGTAGTACAGAGTTTGAGTGGCTAGTAGTACAGTCTGAGTAGCTAGTAGTACAGTCTGAGAGGCTAGAAGTACAGTCTGAGTAGCTAGAAGGACAGAGTCTGAGTGGCTAGTAGTACAGTCTGAGTGGCTAGTAGTACAGTCTGAGAGGCTAGAAGTACAGTCTGAGTGGCTAGAAGTACAGTCTGAGTGGCTAGTAGTACAGTCTGAGTGGCTAGTAGTACAGTCTAAGTGGCTAGAAGTACAGTCTGAGTGGCTAGTAGTACAGTCTGAGTGGCTAGTAGTACAGTCTGAGTAGCTAGTAGTACAGAGTTTGAGTGGCTAGTAGTACAGTCTGAGTGGCTAGAAGGACAGAGTCTGAGTGGCTAGTAGTACAGTCTGAGTGGCTAGTAGTACAGTCTGAGTGGCTAGTAGTACAGTCTGAGTGGCTAGAAGTACAGTCTGAGTGGCTAGTAGTACAGTCTGAGTGGCTAGTAGTACAGTCTGAGTGGCTAGAAGTACAGTCTGAGTGGCTAGTAGTACAGTCTGAGTGGTTAGAAGTACAGTCTGAGTGGCTATTAGTACAGTCTGAGTAGCTAGAAGTACAGTCTGAGTGGCTAGAAGTACAGTCTGAGTGGCTAGTAGTACAGTATGAGTGGCTAGTAGTACAGTCTGAGTGGCTAGTAGTAGAGTCTGAGTGGCTAGTAGTACAGTCTGAGAGGCTAGTAGTACAGTCTGAGTGGCAAGTAGTAAAAAGCCTGAGTAGCTAGTTATACAGAGCGTGAGGGCCTAGTAGTACAGAGTCTGAGTGGCTAGTAGAGCAGAGTCTGAGTGGCTAGTAGAATAGAGTTTGAGACAATGAACCAAGTAACATGGGTCACTGAACCCAGTAACATGGGTCACTGAACCCAGTAACATGGTTCACTGAACCCAGTAACATGGGACACTGAACCTAGTAACATGGGTCACTGAACCCAGTAACATGGGTTATTGGACCCAATAAAATGGGTCATGAACCCAGTAACATGGGTCACTGAACCCAGTAACATGGGTCATTGGACCCAGTAACATGGGTCACTGAACCCAGTAACATGGGTCACTGAACCCAGTAACATGGGTCACTGAACCCAGTAACATGGGTCATAACCAGTAACATGGAACAAGTAACATGGATCAACCAGTAACATGGGTCATGACCAGTAACATGGATCACTAACCAGTAACATGGGTCAACCAGTGACGGATCATAACCAGTAACATGGGTCATTGAACCAGTAACATGGATCAAACCAGTAACAAGGAGTAACATGGGTCAACCAGTAACATGGAGTCAACCAGTAACATGGGTCAACCAGTAACATGGGTCAACAGTAAATGGGTCACCAGTAACATGGGTCATGACCAGTAACATGGGTCAATGAACCCATTAACATGGATCAACCAGAAACATAGGTCATTGAACCTATTAACATGGGTCATGGAACCCAGTAAAATGGGTCATGGAATAGAGTAACATGTGTCATAGAACAAGTAACATGGGTCATTGAACCCAGTAACATGGGTCATAGAACCCAGTAACATGAGTCACTGAACCCAGTAAAATGGGTCATTGAACCCAGAAACATGGGTCTGAAACAGTACATGATCAACCAGTAACATGAGGATCAACAGTAACATGGGTCAACCAGTAACATGGATCACCAGTAACATGGGTGATGAACTAGTAACATGGGTCATGAACCAGTAAACATGGGTCATGAATCCAGTAACATAGATCATGAACAGTAACATGGGTCAACCAGTCAACATGGATCAACCAGTAACATGGTCAACCAGTAACATGGTCAACCAAGTAACATGGATAAACCAGTAACATTGATCAACTAGTACCATGGATCAACCAGAACCATGGTCAACCAGTAACATTGATCAACCAGTAACATGGATTGAACCAGTAACATGGATCAACCAGTAACATGGTCAACCAGTAACATGGGTCAACCAGTACATGGATCAACCAGTAACATGGTCAACCAGTAACATGGTCAACCAGTAACATGGATCAACCAGTAACATGGATCAACCAGTAACATGGATCAAGCAGTAACATGGATCAACCAGTAACCTGGGTCAACCAGTAACATGGATCAACCAGTAACATGGATCAACCAGTAACATGGATCAACCAGTAACATGGATCAACCAGTAACATGGATCAACTAGTAATGGATCAACCAGTAACATGGATCAAGCAGTAACATGGGTCATAGCAGTAACATGGATCAACCAGTAACATGGATCAACAAGTAACATGGATCAACTAGTAACATGGGTCAACCAGTAACATGGATCAACAGTAACATGGATCAACCAGTAACATGGATCAACCAGTAACATGGATCAACCAGTAACATGGATCAACCAGTAACATGGATCAACCAGTAACATGGATCAACCAGTCACATGGATCAACCAGTAACATTGGTCAACCAGTAACATGGATCAACCAGTAACATGGATCAACCAGTAACATGGATCAACCAGTAACATGGATCAACCAGTAACATGGGTCAACCAGTAACATGGATCAACCAGTAACATGGATCAACCAGTAACATGGATCAACCAGTAACATGGATCAACCAGTAACATGGATCAACCAGTAACATGGGTCAACAAGTAACATGGGTCAAGCAGTAACATGGATCAACCAGTAACATGGATCAACAAGTAACATGGATCAACTAGTAATGGGTCAACCAGTAACATGGATCAAGCAGTAACATGGGTCTACCAGTAACATGGATCAACCAGTAACATGGGTCAACCAGTAACATGGGTCAAGCAGTAACATGGATCAACCAGTAACATGGGTCAACAAGTAACATGGGTCAAGCAGTAACATGGATCAACGAGTAACATGGATCAACGAGTAACATGGATCAACGAGTAACATGAGTCAACCAGTAACATGGATCAACGAGTAACATGGATCAACGAGTAACATGGGTCTACCAGTAACATGGGTCAACCAGTATCATGGATCAACCAGTAACATGGATCAACCAGTAACATGGATCAAGTAACATGGATCAACCAGTAACATGGATCAACCAGTAACATGAATCAACTAGTAACATGGGTCTACCAGTAACATGGATCAACCAGTAACATGGATCAACTAGTAACATGGGTCAACCAGTAACATGGATCAACCAGTAACATGGATCAACCAGTAACATGGATCAACCAGTAACATGGATCAACCAGTAACATGGATCAACCAGTAACATGGGTCAACCAGTAACATGGATCAACCAGTAACATGGATCAACCAGTAACATGGATCAACCAGTAACATGGATCAACCAGTAACATGGATCAACCAGTAACATGGATCAACTAGTAACATGGGTCTACCAGTAACATGGATCAACCAGTAACATGGATCAACCAGTAACATGGATCACAGTAACATGGATCAACCAGTAACATGGATCAAGTAACATGGATCAACGAGTAACATGGATCAACCAGTAACATGAATCAACTAGTAACATGGGTCAACCAGTAACATGGATCAACCAGTAACATGGAGTCAACCAGTAACATGGGTCAACCAGTAACATGGATCAACGAGTAACATGGGTCTACCAGTAACATGGGTCAACCAGTATCATGGATCAACCAGTAACATGGATCAACCAGTAACATGGATCAAGTAACATTGATCAACCAGTAACATGGATCAACAAGTAACATGGATCAACCAGTAACATGGATCAACCAGTAACATGGATCAACCAGTAACATGGATCAACTAGTAACATGTTACCAGTAACATTGGATCAACCAGTAACATGGATCAACCAGTAACATGGATCAACTAGTAACATGGATCAACCAGTAACATGGATCAACCAGTAACATGGATCAACCAGTAACATGGATCAACCAGTAACATGGATCAACCAGTAACATGGATCAACCAGTAACATGGATCAACCAGTAACATGGATCAACCAGTAACATGGATCAACCAGTAACATGATCAACAGATGTAGAACATGGATCAACCAGTAACATGGATCAACCAGTAACATGGATCAACCAGTAACATGGATCAACTAGTAACATGGATCAACCAGTAACATGATCAACACAGTAACATGGATCAACAGTAACATGGATCAACCAGTAACATGGATCAACCAGTAACATGGTCAACAGAACATATCACAGAACATGATCAACCAGTAACATGTACAAACATGGTCAACCAGTAACATGGTCAACGTAACATGTCAACCAGTAACATGGATCAACCAGTAACATGGATCAACAGTAACATGGTCAACCATAATGATCAACAGTAAATGTCAACCAGTAAATGGATCAACCAGTAAATGGATCAACTAGTAACATGTCAACAGTAACATGGCAACCATAACATGGATCAACAGTAACATGTCAACCAGAACATGGATCAACAGAACATGGATCAACCAGTACATGATCAACCAGTAAATGATCAACAGTAACATGGATCACAGTAACATGGATCAACCAGTAACTGACAACGACATGGATCCAGTAACATGGATCACAGAATTCAACCAGAACATGGATCAACAACAGCACATAAATGGGTCAACAATGATCAACCAGTAACATGGATCAACAGTAAATGTCAACAGTAGTCAACCAGAACATGGTCAACAGACATGGTCAAGAAATGATCAACCAGTAACATGGATCAACCATACATGGAACCAGACAGCAACCAGAACATGATCACCAGTAACATGGATCAACAGAACATGGATCAACAGAACATGATCAACCAGTAACTGGTCAACCATAACATGGATCAACCAGTAACATGATCAACCAGTAACATGATCAACCATAACATGGATCACAGTAACATGATCAACAGTAACATGTCAACAAGTAACATAAAGAACATGATCAACCAGTAACAGATCAACAGTAAATGATCAACGTAATGGGTCAACCAGTAACATGTCAACAGTAACATGGTCAAGAACATGATCAACAGTAACATGGATCAACAGTAACATGGATCAACAGAACATGGTCAACAGTAAAGTCAACCAGTAACATGGGTCACAGAACATGATCAACAGTAAATGATCAACCAGTAACATGGATCAACCAAAATGGATCAACCAGAATGGTCAACCAAACATGGTCAACAGTAACATGGGTCAACTACATGGATCAACCAGAACATGGATCAACAGTAACATGATCAACCAGTAACATGGATCAACAGTAACATGGATCAACAGTAACATGATCAACAGTAACATGGATCAACAGTAACATGGATCAACAGTAACATGGTCAACAACATAATC
Organism: Cherax destructor; assembly: GCA_009830355.1. Taxonomy (NCBI): domain Eukaryota; kingdom Metazoa; phylum Arthropoda; class Malacostraca; order Decapoda; family Parastacidae; genus Cherax; species Cherax destructor. Next base: position 335 of record WNWK01019091.1, on the reverse strand, counting down.
AACCAGAACATGGATCAACCAGTACAGATGATACAGAACATGGTCAACCAGTAACATGGATCAACAGAACATGGATCAACCAGTAACATGATCAACCAGTAACATGGATCAACAGTAACATGGATCAACCAGTAACATGGATCAACATAACATGGATAACCATAACATGGTAACCAGTAACATGGATCAACCAGTAACATGGTCAACCAGTAACATGGATCAACAGAACAGTCAACCAGTAACATGGATCAACCAGTAAATGATCAACAAGATCAAATACGTCAATATGGATCAACAGAACATGGATACAGTAGATACAAACATGGATCAAAGTA
>WNWK01019090.1:0-38548 GCA_009830355.1 Cherax destructor | reverse complement strand
TTTGAATGAAAACCAGGCATTCACCTTGACACCTGCTAATGCTTCATCAAAATGCTTGTCTTTCATCAATTCCTGAATCTGAGGGCCAACAAAGATTCCTGCCTTTAGCTTGCCTTCACTTATACGAGGAAACTTTGACTCCAGGTACAGTGGACCCTCGGTTTTCGTGTTTAATCCGTTCAAGAGGGATCGACTAAAACTGAAATCAACGAAAACTGAAGCCATTTTCCCCATAAGAAATAATGTAAATTCAATTAATCCGTTTCAGACACCAGGAGTATTAACAAAAAATAATTTTTTAGAGATTAAATATAGATTTACATACAGAAAATAACAAATAAATATAAAGCACTAATAACATGTATAAATGAACATTTATCATCACACTTACTTTTATTGGCGACTCTTGTTGGTGTATGGAAGATGGAGAGGAGAGAGGGAGGCGAATTTATTGTTGGGAGGCAGGACAAAATGCTTCAATTTGACACTAATATCAGCTCTACGGCTTATTTATCTATCCCAATTCATCTAATATGACATAATAAACAATATAAATAACATAAAAACCTGATGTACACTCTAGAATGAATAAAATATGTGTGTCATTACGAATGTGGTGGCGGGCATACTCGGTCCAGCTATGAAAACATCTTCCTATTCTTTCCTCCTTCAGACGCATTAGTATAAGAGAAAACAGAGTTTGTAATGCTAACTGCATTAGATCATTTCTTTCCAGTCGCTTCAAGGAGTGAACAGAAATCATTCCTGTCCAGGCTGACTGGTAACAGCAGCAACAACAACAACTGGTTTGTTTACAAAACTCCCGAACCTTCTACACTCTCATTCTCTCTCGTTTATTCATTTAACCCTTTGGGGGTCCAAGGGGTCTCTCTGAAACTCGTTCTTAGGGTCCACGAATTTAAAAAAAAAAAAAATATTTTTTCTTATAGAATGATAATCTTTTTCCGATCATAACGCCACAAAAATTATGAAATTTGATCGAAAACTAACGGAATTATGCTTTCGCGAAGTTAGCGGTAGCCATGACACTTACGCATCGGTGATTTCGCCCACTTTGAGCCCTATTTTCGGCACATTCTAATGTCTCAGTCTACTAAAATTATAGCTATTTCGCTAGAACTCCCTTTCTTCTATCGATTGAGTACAAGAAACCGCCTATTTACCAATTCCAACTACCCAAAATAGTGGTCAGAAAATGGCAATTTGGCCAATTTCACACAAATTTCAAACGATGCCAATTTCAAAATAGGGTCCATAATAAACAAGGCAGACATTCCTGGCACTAAAATAACATCTTCTCTGTTCATTTGTCACGTCTCCAGGCCCCTCTTACATTACTTTTGCTTTCCATTTTGAATTCTTATTCTCACAAAAAAATAGAAGATTTACTGTTATGTATACAACTGCATCACTGTAAAAATGGTATAAATAATATCAGAGCACTTGTGCATGAATATTAGAGTCGCCAGTTGATGTGTATTGGACACATGGTGTGATTTGTTTACTTTTGAACATCGTCAAAAATCGAACATTTTCGCTACTTTGAGCTCAATTTCAAGGTACTTGTTATTGTCAAACCAATCAAAATCATCTTTATTTCTGTAATATATCTTCCATTCTATCAAATGAGACCAAGAAAACGAGAATACAACAATAAATACCATACGAAAATAGACTGCAAAGTCGCTGTTTTAAACCAAAAACACGGTCAGTTTTTTTTTCCTCATTATGCACTGTGTGGTGCAGGAATTTTTTTATACTACGCACACTGACCGCACAGACCCATTCTATCACATCTAGGCCTAACAGCCTGTTTCTGCTTGATTTGAGGGCGCTAGAATTTAGGCGTACTAGTACGTCAATAACCCTAAAAGGGTTAATTTTGTTTACTCATCTCTCACTCTACATTAAGACTGCCTCTTACCACCACTGCCTCTCACCACCACTGCCTCTCACCACCACTGCCACTCATCAACACTGCCTCTCATCAACACTGCCTCTCATCAACACTGCCTCTCATCAACACTGCCTCTCACCAACACTGCCTCTCACCAACACTGCCTCTCACCACCACTGCCTCTCACCACCACTGCCTCTCACCACCACTGCCTCTCACCACCACTGCCTCTCACCACCACTGCCTCTCACCACCGCTTCTTTCCAGTCGCTTCAAGGAGTGAACAGAAATCATTCCTGTCCAGGCTGGCTGGTAACAACAACAACAACAACAACTGGTTTGTTGACAAAACTCACGAAACTTCTACACTCTCATTCTCTGTCGTTTATTCATTTAATCTTGTTTACTCACCTCTCGCTCTACATTAAGACCACCACTGCCTTTCATCACCACTGCCTCTCATCACCACTGCCTCTCATCACCACTGCCTCTCATCACCACTGCCTCTCATCACCACTGCCTCTCACCACTTTGCTACGATTTCTTTCTTTATATCTATGGTGTTCCTCACTTTCTTTACCAAAGGACTGACACTAGGAGCTTTCTTTGGGCCCGTGGTGGCTTATTTAGCAGTCACACACAATAATCAAGGGCCAAAAACAATGGATTGTTAAGAAACGTTTTGTATGAACTCGCAGGATAATGTTCACTCAATCAGAAACAATGCTACACTGCCTGAGAATGTGCGTGGGAGGCGGGCTTGCGGGCTTTGTATGTGCACTGGGCACTGGACAGGGTTCCGTACCATGAACGAAAACGGAGGTAATCACCGAAAACGGAGGTAAAATTTCCCTGAAAAAACTGCACGAAAACTGAAACACACGAAAACAGAGATACACGAAAGCGGAGGGTTGACTGTACTTGAAAGCAGTTCCATTCTTGTTCAAGGCCTTCACAAAATTTTTCATAAGCCCTAATTTGATGTGGAGTGGTGGCAACAGAATTTTCTTGGGGTCAACTAGTGGCACTGTTATTATGTTGTGATTTCTGGGTACGAAGCTGGTTCTTGGTGGCCAAGTCTTTTTGTTCATAGTGCTGGCTGTCTGCCCTACTATCCTAAAGACAGAGAAAACAGGGATACTTGGTGTAACTGCTTTGAAGACCTAGTAGGAGAGCAATTACTTTTAAATCACCACAAATGAGAAAATTGTGATTCTGGTACAGTGGACCCCCGGATTTCGTACTGCTCCCAACTCGAACAATTATGTAAGTGTATTTTTGTAAATGCTTTTGTAAGTGTATTTTTGGGGGTCTGAAACGGACTAATCTAATTTACATTCATCCTTATGGGAACAAATTCATTCGGTAACGGAACTCGAACAGCCTTCTGGAAAGAATTATTGACGAAATCCGGGGGTCCACTGTACTTGACTGCAGATATTAGTGTCTTCATATTTGCATAAGTTTCTGACATTTGGACACTATGGCCAATTGGCACAGATGCAGCTGTGTTGCCATTGTAGAGAAGTACAGCCTTTACCCCTTTCAGGGTCGCAAGGCCCTCTTCGAATCTCGTTCTCAGGGTCGTAGAATTTAAAAAAAAAAAAAAAAAAAAAAATCTTTTTTCTTATGAAATGATAGTTTTTTTTCTAAATCTAATAGGCTAAAAAAAATTTTGCGATCAATACTTACGGTGATATAGAGGCTTGACGTTGACAGAAAGTGAAATGCTTACGGCAACATCGCCGACTGCCAGTCACCCGGTAATAGTTTTTTTTCTACTTTTTTATTTTTTAACATTTTATTTTTTCAAGTAACTTTCATGTCCTGTGAGACCAATATAAACCATATTTTATATATATACACTCCTTGTATACTACACAATAACTGCTGGCTGACTGGCTGGCTGGCTGGCTGGCTTGCTGACCAGCTGGCTGGCTGGCTGACCAGCTGGCTGGCTGGCTGACCAGCTGGCTGGCTGGCTGACCAGCTGGCTGGCTGCCTAGCTGACAAGCTGGCTGGCTGGCTAGCTAGCTGGCTGGCTAGCTAACTGGCTGGCTGGCTGGCTAGCTGACCAGCTGGCTGGCTGGCTAGCTGACCAGCTGGCTGGCTGGCTAGCTGACCAGTTGGCTGGCTGGCTGGCTAGCTGACCAGCTGGCTGGCTGGCTGGCTGGCTAGCTGACCAGCTGGCTGGCTGGCTAGCTGACCAGCTGGCTGGCTGGCTAGCTGACCAGCTGGCTGGCTGGCTAGCTGACCAGCTGGCTGGCTGGCTGGCTGGCTGGCTAGCTGACCAGCTGACCAGCTGGCTGGCTGGCTAGCTGACCAGCTGGCTGGCAGGCTGACTGGCTAGCTGACCAGCTGGCTGGCTGGCTGGCTAGCTGACCAGCTGTCTGGCTGGCTAGCTAGCTGACCAGCTGGCTGGCTGAACAGCTGGCTGGATGGATGGCCAGCTGGCTGGCTGACTGACTGTGTCTCTATCTCACAGGAACACATAAATACAATTATACATGGTGTAAATTACCTAGGATACACTGGAGAATATAATAATAATAATAATAATAATAATAATAATAATTATAATTATAATTATTGAAGCATGGTGTAAGACGTGTCAGTCTTATTACTAATCTAATTACAGCAGTGACATTTGATGAGGGGTGACCATCCTCTTATCTTATTATTATCACTAAACTAATTAGTGGTGACATTTTATGAGGGTACACTGCCTTCGCTTTATTTGTTTTCACTGTTTTATCTGTCTGTCTGCATCTGTTTGTCTCTGTCTCAGAGAGAGCAAATAGTAGTCACTGCTTCGTATAATTGAATTTATGTGTACCTGTGTGACAGGCAGACAGGAGCCAGCCAGGCAGCCAGCCAGCCAGCCTGCCTGCCTGGCAAGTTTTGTAAGCAATACGTATAATGATAAACAAATTAGTGCGGTTATTGTGTTGAATACAATGAGTGTACAATTATACATTATACATTATATTGGTCTCACAGGCCACAAAAGTTACTGGAAAAAAAATATTAGAAAAGAAAAGAAAGAAGTAACAAAAACGTAAAATAAAAAAATGTGACTTTACTGAAATTACGAATGTTGCTGCCACCCGGTCATTAACCCGTAAACTGTCCAAACGTATATATATGTTTGCATGCATACTGCTCCGAACGTAGATCTACATTTTATTTTTCATTCCTTCAAATTTAGCACAATAGGCCTGAGTTGCCTAGACATGAGAGAATGGGTCTGTGCACTCAGTGTGTGCAGTATTAAAAAAATCTGGGACCACTTAGTACCTTGTGGGAGCACCAGTTCAATTGAGCGCCAGCTAGAGCAAATTGCGTGGCAAACACCAGGGATTCACAGATGTCATGTCGCATTAACACTCCCCTTTCAAGAGGAAAGTATAAATAGGTTAGATAAATACATGAGTGGGTATGGGTGGGTGTGAGTTCGACCTGACTAGCTTGTGCTACTAGGTCTGATGCCAGGCTCCTTCCTTCAGAGGATGTGACCTAACTAGGTGGGTCATTGTTCTAAGCTGGGGGGTGACATGGACCTGCCTTGCATGGGCCAGTAGGCCTGCTGCAGTGTTCCTTCTTTTTTATGTTCTTATGTATTCGGCCGGCTGGCTTTGGCTGTCTCTCTGGCTGTCTCTCTGTCCTATATCTCTGTCCTATATCTCTGTCCTATATCTCTGTCCTATATCTCTGTCCTGTATCTCTGTCCTGTATCTCTGTCCTGTATCTCTGTCCTGTATCTCTGTCCTGTATCTCTGTCCTGTATCTCTGTCCTGTATCTCTGTCCTGTATCTCTGTCCTGTATCTCTGTCCTGTATCTTTCCTGTTCTTCCTGTATCTCTGTCCTGTATCTCTGTCCTGTATCTCTGTCCTGTATCTCTGTCCTATATCTCTGTCCTATATCTCTGTCCTATATCTCTGTCCTATATCTCTGTCCTATATCTCTGTCCTATATCTCTGTCCTAAATCTCTGTCCTATATCTCTGTCCTATATCTCTGTCCTATATCTCTGTCCTATATCTCTGTCCTATATCTCTGTCCTATATCTCTGTCCTATATCTCTGTCCTATATCTCTGTCCTACATCTCTGTCCTACATCTCTGTCCTACATCTCTGTCCTACATCTCTGTCCTACATCTCTGTCCTACATCTCTGTCCTACATCTCTGTCCTACATCTCTGTCCTACATCTCTGTCCTACATCTCTGTCCTACATCTCTGTCCTACATCTCTGTCCTACATCTCTGCCTTCCTACATCTCTGTCCTACATCTCTGTCCTACATCTCTGTCCTACATTTCTCATCGTCCTACATCTCTGTCCTACATCTCTGTCCTACATCTCTGTCCTACATCTCTGTCCTACATCTCTGTCCTACATCTCTGTCCTACATCTCTGTCCTACATCTCTGTCCTACATCTCTGTCCTACATCTCTGTCCTACATCTCTGTCCTACATCTCTGTCCTACATCTCTGTCCTACATCTCTGTCCTACATCTCTGTCCTCATCTCTGTCCTACATCTCTGTCCTACATCTCTGTCCTCACATCTCTGTCCTACATCTCTGTCCTACATCTCTGTCCTACATCTCTGTCCTACATCTCTGTCCTACATCTCTGTCCTACATCTCTGTCCTACATCTCTGTCCTACATCTCTGTCCTACATCTCTGTCCTACATCTCTGTCCTACATCTCTGTCCTACATCTCTGTCCTACATCTCTGTCCTACATCTCTGTCCTACATCTCTGTCCTATATCTGTCCTATATCTATAACTTCGCAGGCTTATATCTCGGTAAGTACTGGCCCTAAATTTTTTTTTATCCTATAACATTTATGAAAATGCGCTCTTCATTTATAAAAAAAAAAAAAAAAAAAATCAAAATATTCAGAGCACTACGCAAGTGAACGTTGATCTACGTGTGGACAGTTTAAGAGTTAAGGGTCAACTTCATGACTCTATATCTCGGTAACTACTGATCGGAATTTTTTGTTTTTGTTTTATTACCTTCACAAAATTATTAGCTTTAATTCTTTAAGATTTTTTTTCAAAATTTCTTGGACCCTGGCATGCACAATGAAATTTGGCCTCTGGACCCTGAAAGGGTTAATCTTAAGTTAATTTTAAGTTTGCCCAAAATGCTGTGCATATAAAGGGGCTTTTGGCATGTACACCCAACTATTATACTACTTTGTATATACATGTATCATGTCAAAATAAAATAAATTATATTATTATTACTCTACTGCTCACCACCAGGACTCAAGTCTGGCTAACCAGTTTCCCAAAATCCATTTATCAATGTTACCTTGCTCACACTCTGACAGTACATCAAGCCATAAAAACCCACTTACTCCACTCACTCTAAACATGCCTGCACATGTCTGCTGGATGTCCAAGTCCCCTCACATACAAAACCTCTTTTATTCCTCCCTCCAACCTTTTCTATGATGGCCCCTATTCCTTCTTCCCTCCACTACAGATTTATACACTCTTAAGTTATCCTATTTTGCTCCATCCTCTTTAAATGTTCAAACAACAAACAGTACCTACATTATTTACAAACAAAAAGTAAAACACTTTGACAAGTTTGGTTAGAAGAATAACAGAACAATACTGCATATGTAATTTACATGGAATATAAACTTTTTTTTTGGAGTTAACCGAATGTAATTGCATGCAATGTCACATATTACTGTGGGATGAAGGGATACACACACTTCTGTGGGGTTTAAGGTCAAACATTACTGTGGCACAGGCTTTGATTTTCTTTTTCTTGTAAACTATTAAAAAATTTAGGCTCTTTTATTTACATAGTTTATACTCAGATTTTGGATGAATAGAATATCAAGAGATGTTATTTCAAGTGCAGTGTCCATGTGTTCTACTGTTGCTCTCCAGGAAGTCTCTTCAGTTTGGATTAGTATTATAGTCAGGGTCTTGAAGATTTTAAATAAACAGTAGAAGCTATGAATGGCTTGTATGTTTATGGCACTGTTGTAAGCTAAGCTTTGAACACGAGTAGTGTGCATTTGAATGATCAAGACTGATAGCGTTCTGATGTTTGACTTTCAGTGAGTGCTCACTGGAAGCCTCAGTGAACACTCAACTTAAAAATCTTCAGCCAATCCTGTCTCCACTCAATCCTTCAATTAATAATTCCTCTTCCTTATTCAATATGTAAGCTTTTCATATAATGTAGTACAGTGGTACCCCGGTTTACGTAATTAATTCGTTCCAGAATATGTACTGTTCAAGTGCCGTTACCAAACGAATTTGTTCCCATAAGGAATACTAATGTAAATTAGATTAGTCCTTTTAGACCCCCAAAAATACACTTACAAAAGCACACTTAAATTACACACACAACCCGCACATAGAAAAGAGGAGCTTACGACAACGTTTCGGTCCTACTTGGACCATTTACAAAGTCACACTAACACAAATGACAGGTGGAAGGGGTTATATAGGCAGACAGGGGAGGGCACAAGAAAGTGGTGGAGGGGTAATAGTGGAAGTAGTAGTGGTATTGGAAGTAGTAGTAGTGGAGTCAGTCATATTCTAGGAAAGGAGCACTGCAATGAAGCTGGCGGCCTGCATAGGGTAAGGACAAGAACACAGGAAAAAATGAAAATAAAATAAAGAGGGACAAATACAAGGCAAAAGAAAAGAAAGAAAACCCAGAGGAGAAGGGGGAAAAGATAGAAGGAATCAGGTTAAGTCATGGGTGTTCTGAAGTTAGGAGCTTTTAACAATGTAATGGGAGAGGAAAGCATCTACAGAGACAAAGCAAGCTTTATTGCAGTGCTCCTTTCCTAGAATATGACTGACTCCACTACTACTACTTCCACTACCACTACTACTTCCACTATTACCCCTCCACCACTTTCTTGTGCCCTCCCCTGTCTGCCTGCCTATATAACCGTAAGCTCCTCTTTTCCATGTGCAGGTTGTGTGTGTATTGTTCCAGTCATGGTATTGTGCCTTTTTTGTTATTCACACTTACATAATTGTTCAAGTTTGGAGCAGTACGTAAACTGGGGGTCCACTGTATTTCAATGACATACATACTAGACTAAGACAAAACCCCAGTCTCTAATGTCATCTCTCATACAGCCTAACTCTTCCCTTAACCCTTTCAGGGTCGAGAGGCCCTCTCCCAAACTTATTCTCAGGGTCGAAAATTTTTTGGAAAAAAAACAAAAATTATTTTTTCTTATGAAATGATAAAGAATCTTTTTTCGATCATAACGACACCAAAAGTATGAAATTTGATGGAAAACGTACGGAATTATGCTCTCGCGAAGTTATCGGTCTCAACGATATTTACGCATCGGCAATTTCACCCATTTTGAGCCATATTTTTGGCCAATTCCAATGTTCCAGTCTACTAAAATCGTAGCTATTTCGCTAGAACTCCATTTCTTCCATCGATTGAGTACAAGAAACCGCCCATTTACCAATTTCAACTACCCAATAAAGTGGTCAGAAATTGGCAATTTAGCCAATTTCACATCAATTTCACACGATGCCAATTTCAAAATGGGGTCCAGAATAAACAAGGCAGACATTCCTGGCACTAAAATAACATCTTCTCTGTTCATTAGTCATGTCTCCAGGCACCTCTTACATTACTTTTGCTTTCCATTTTGAATTTTTATTCTCACAAAAAATAGATTTACTGTTATGTATCCAACTGCATCATTGTGAAAAAAGTACAAATAATATCACCACACTTGTGAAAGAATATTAAACTCACCAGTTGACGTGTATTGGACGCGTGGCGTGATTTGTTTACTCTTGAACATCGGCAAAAATCGAACATTTTCGCTACTTTGAGCTCAATTTCAAGGTACAGTACTTGTCATTGTAAAACCAATCAAAATCATCTCTATTTCTGTAATATATCTTCCATTCTATCAAATGTGACCAAGAAAACGAGAATACATCAATAAATACCATACAAAAATAGACTACAAAGTCGCTGTTTTAAACAAAAAATACGGTCAGTTTTTTTTATTTTTATTATGCAGTGTGTGCTGCAGGAATTTTTTTATACTGCACACACTGACCACAGAGACCCATTCTTTCATATGTAGGCCTACCAGCTTTCTCTCGCTAGGTGTGGGTTCCAAACTAATTCTGCATACTTCAATACAGGCCTGACATACACAGTGTATAGGGTCCAGGTTTGCTAGACGCCCATATGCTGCAGCAGTTATTTGGTTAATGTGCGCCTCAGGAATGCATCTATGTGGTAAGTGTTCACCATATAAAACAAATCCTGCAGTATGCAGTGCATAATGAGAAAAAAAAAAAGCAACCATGTTTTTGGATTAAAACAAGAGACTTTGCGGTGTATTTTCGTATGGTTTTTACAGTTGTATTCGAGGTTTCTTGGTCTCATTTGATAGAATGGAAGATATATTACAGAAATAGAGATGATTTTGATTGGTTTTAGTACTGAAAATAGCTTGTTGAGCTCAAAGTAGCAGAAATGTTCAATTTTTGCGGATGTTCAAGAGTAAACAAATCATGTCACACGTCCAATACACGTCAACTGGTGGGTCTAATATACATTCATGAATGTGCTAATATTATTTATACAATTATTACAATAGTATTGCATAACAGTAAATCTTCTATTTTTTGGTGTGAAAAAATTCTTTATGTGAATAAAAAATCAAAATAGAATTCACTAAAATGTTATTTTAGTGCAAGGAATGCCTGCATTGTTTATTTTGGACCCTATTTTGAAAATGGAATACTGTATTTTCAACTTTGTGTGAAATTGGCCAAATTACCAATTTCTGATCACTTTATTGGGCAGTTTCTTGTGCTCAGTCGATAAAATAGAAGTAATACTAGCAAAACAGCTAAGAATTTGGTTGACTGGAATAATATGATTGGCTTAAAATAGAAGTCAAAGTGGGCAAAATCGCAGTAAAATTCGCGAGTGTAATTTCGTCAATTTTCCATCAAATTTCATACTATTTGTTTTATTATCTTCAGATAAAGATTCTCTACCATTTCATAAGAAAAAAATAATTTTTTTTTTTAAATTCTTGGACCCTGTGAGCAAGGCGTAGAACTACGGTTTGGACCCTCAAAGGGTTAAAGTTAGTTCTCCAAGCATGTTTTCACACAAGCTTTTAATGCAATACGTATAGGAGAATTACAGTATTATTACAGACAGGGTAATCTATACTTGCTAAGAGAGATACATGACATGTTTACCTGTCTAATGTGTGTTCCAGGGCTCTCTTCCTGTTGAGACTATATACTGATGGAAACTGCAAATAATGTCATAAATCATTAGTTAATATTGATGCATGCAATTTAAATAAATTGCAAACAAGCTATTTCAGAATTATGTGAATCAAATGCCAAATAAAGAAATAAAAATTCTCAATTTTTTTTAGATCCTTCCATTGAATAAAAAGTACCATGTAATGCCACTTACCTCCTCCATAGCAATAAAATTAGATGCATCGTGGAAAAGGTGGATATTTACCAAATCAAATTTTGTCCCATTTAAACACCATCGTGTCCTCATGAAACCTTTGCGAGACCACTTACACTGCAGAATAAGAATAATAAGTGATGTCAGAATAAAATTTTTAAAAGTGACATTGTTTACTTAAAGTACATAGTATTAAATAAGAGGAAAGTGATCTGTTGATAATACACCCACAAAATTATCAGTTAAAATTTTTTATAAGGTACATCAAGCCTAAACAGCTGTCAGATTATCAATCATGAACAGAATCTGTGAAAAGTGAGAAAAGGTATTTAACAGTACCATGAGACACATACTGTACAATATATGCAAAAACATGCTTTATGTAATCTGTGCTGGTAGTAATACAAATCCTAGCAATGAGAATGAGCAAGGTAAGCATTGCTGGATTTACAGGACAGATAAAAGCATAGAAAATAGCAGAGATGAGAGTAACAAAAAGTCTAAGAAATGATAGCTTGAATATCCTTGGAAGGAGAGTATGGAAGAAGTGGATGATTTAGATATTTGGGAGTGGACATGTCAGCAGATCTACGAAAGATGAGGTTAGCCATAGAACAGAGGAGGAAAAAAAAAAAGTCAAGTGGTATGTTGAAGTATCTGTGGAAAGAAAGTTCATCTTATCTCTGAAGGGAAAAAACAGACTGTAACAAAGTACAGTCAACCCTCCGTTTTCGTGCTTAATCCATTCCAGAGGGATCGACTAAAACTGAAATCAACGAGAACTGAAGCCATTTTCCCCATAAGAAATAATGTAAATTCAATTAATCCATTTCAGACACCCAGGAATATTAACAAAAATAATTTTTTAGAGATTAAATATAGATTTACATACAGACAAGAATGACAAATAAATATAAAGCACTAATAACATGTATAAATGAATATTTAACATCACACTTACCTTTATTGGCGACTCTTGTTGGTGTACGGAAGATGGAGAGGAGAGAGGGAGGTGAGTTTAGTGTTGGGAGGCAGGACAAAATGCTTCAATTTGACACTAATATCAGCTCTACGGCTTATTTATCTATCACAATTCATCTAATATGACATAATAAACAATAATAATAACATAGAAACATATATACTCTAGAATGAATAAAATATGTCATTATGTATGAGAGAACTGGCGGTAGTGTTGCTATTGTTGTTGGGTTTAAGGGCCACTGACCATAAGCTGTACATATACTGCTGGTGGTGGTATTTACACTTTAATTTATAAATAAGAAATATTCACACTTATATAAATAAGAAATACATATTTACACTTACCTTGGAGGAGATGTTGGCATTGGGCGGCTCTGGTCTCAGTGTCCCTATATTCCTCAAACAAACAATGGAGGAGTTAAGTTTCATGTCTTCATTTTTCTATCGATTAATGGCTTAACTTACTTGCTGCACTGTTAATGCTACACTTCATCGCTGGCTGGTGCTATAGCCTTTATTGACTCCACTTTGATACTTTGCTATGATTTCTTTCTTTAATTCTATGGTGTTCCTCACTTTCTTTACCAAAGGACTGACACTAGAAGCTTTCTTTGGCCCCGTGGTGGCTTATTTAGCAGTCACACACAATAATCAAGCACCAAAAACAATGGATTGTTAAGAAATATTTTGTATGAACTCGCAGGATAATGTTCACTCAACCAGAAACAATGCTACACTGCCTGAGAATGTGCGTGGGAGGCGGGCTTCTGGGCTTTGTATGTGCGCTGGGCACTGGACAGGTTCCGTACCATGAACAAAAATGGAGCCAATCACCGAAAACGGAGGGAAAAATTCCCTGAAAAAAATGCACGAAAACGGAAACACACGAAAACGGAAACACACGAAAACGGAAACACACGAAAACGGAGGGTTGACTGTATAGTGGTACTAACACTTTTACAAGAATGGGAAGCATGGATTTTAAATGATGAGGCAAGCAGCAGTGGAGATGTCATGTTTAACCCTTTCAGGGTCCATGCCGTAGTTCTACGTCATGAACTCAGCTCCCTCAGATAAGCTTTGAGCGGCAAATTTGGACCTAGATATGAGAGAATACATCAATGTGGTAAGTGTGCACTACATGAAACAAATCCTGCAGCACACAGTGCATAATGAGAGAAAAAAAACTGAAACCGCAATTTTCGATTAAAACAGCGACTTTGCAGTGTTTTTTCGTATACTTTGTATAGTTGTATTTGCAATTTCTTGGTCGCATTTGATAGAATGGAAGATATATTACAGATATAGAGATGATTTTGATTGGTTTTAGTACTGCAAATGGCTTGAAACTGAGCTCAAAATTGCGGAAATGTTAAATTTTTGCCTATGTTCAAGAGTAAACAAATGACCTCAGACGTCTAATACGCGCCAGCTGGTGGGTCTAATATACGTCCATAAATGTGGTGATATTATTTGTACAATTATTACAATATTGCATAACAGTAAATCTTCCATTTTTTGGTTTGAATAAAAATTAATTATGTGAATAAAAAATAAAAATGGAATTCATTTGTAAAGACTGAAAACATAACTAATGAACAGAAGAAATGTTAATTTAGTGCCAGGAATGCCTGCATTGTTTATTATGCACCCTATTTTGAAATTGGAATATTTTGAACTTTGAGTTAAATTGGCTAAATTACCAATTTCCAATCACTATTGTAGTTGAAACAGTTGACTGGGCAATTTCTTGTACTCAATCGATAGAATAGAAGTAATACTAGTGAAATAGCTAAGAATTTGGTGGACTGGAATAATGTAATTGGCCTAAAATGGGAGTCAAAGTCAGCAAAATCGCAGATGCCTAAATATCGCTGACACATCAAAATTCGCGAGAGCATAACTTCGTCAATTTTTAATCAAATTTCGTACTTTTTGTTTTATTACCTTCAGAAAAAGATTCTCTACCATTTCATAAGAAAAAATAAGAATTTTTATTTTTTTTTTAAATTCTTGGACACTGGCACACCCCTTCCAAAAATGGCCTTGGACCCTGAAAGGGTTAAGAGTACAGCCTCTCCTCACTTAACGACGGAGTGCCATTCCTGAGATCACATTGTTAAATGAATTTGTTGCTAAGAGAGGAGCATACTATGTATAATGGTAGAGAGTTTGTGTCAACCATCTTTGATATTGCTTTAATGTCACCTTTGCACCATTTATAAAATTTCTGGTATATTTTTAAATGTTTATACAGTAGTGTACTGTATATTGAAATAAACAGAATAGAGGAAATCAGCTCTAATATACATAATTTAAGTATGAATACTGGTCAGAGAGCCTGCTGTAAGTCCAAGTCGTCGGTAAACGAGTACGTTGCTAAGTGAGGAGAGGCTGTAATGTGTAGTGTTGTGTAATGTATAGTGTGAATATCAAGCAGAGAATATGGAGTGTAGAGATTAAAAGGCAATGTCGGGGGTGACGAAAGGTATAATTCAGAGTACTGAGGGGAGGGTTGCAGAGGTGGATTGGGCATGTAGAGGGGTTGGACAGGGTGTATAAAGAGTGTATAAATCTAGGGTGTAAGGAAGAAGGGGTCATCTCAGGAATGATTGGAGGGAGGGAATAAAATAAGCTCTGAGTTTCAGAGAGTTGGGCAATCCAGCAGGCTTGTGTGTGTGTGTGTTAGACAGAAGTGGAGACAAGTGGCTTTTAATAGACGTACTATTGGAGTATGAGCAGAACAATGTTTACAAAGGGATTCAGGGAAACCAGTTAGCCAGACTTACTCACTGTACAAAACATTCACACCTACTACTATGCAACCTACATTTACAGAACCATAAATTCTAATATTAGCCGTTGATAGTTGCAACAGGACCCATAGACAATACCAGACAAAAATCTCTATGACATTCCTCGTGTCCAGCTAAATCTCTACAAAAATTTGATGAACATAAAAGGGCCTAAAATCTGGAACTCCCTGCCTGAAAATTTTTTGTTATTTTTTCATATGAAATAGTAGAGAATCCTTTTCTGAAGGTAATAAAACAAAAAGTACGAAATTTGATGGAAAATTGACGAAATTATGCTCTCGTGAATTTTGATGTGTCAGCGATATTTACTCATTGGCGATTTTGCCGACTTTGACTCCCATTTTAGGCCAATTACATTATTCCAGTCCACCAAATTCTTAGCTATTTCGCTAGTATTACTTCTATTCTATCGATTGAGCACAAGAAATTGCCAAATCAACTGTTTCAACTACAAAATAAAGTGATCGGAAATTGGTAATTTGGCCAATTTAACGCAAAGTTCAAAATATTCCAATTTCAAAATAGGGTCCAAAATAAACAATGCAAGCATTCCTGGCACTAAACTAACATTTCCTCTGTTCATTAGTTGTGTTTTTAGGCTTTACCAATAAATTCCATTTTGATTTTTTATTCACAATGAATTTTTATTCAAACCAAAAAATGGAAGATTTACTGTTATGCAATATTGTAATAACTGTATAAATAATATCTCCACATTTGTGAACGTATATTAGACCCACCAGCTGGTGCGTATTAGACGTGTGAGGTCATATGTTTACTCTTGAACATCGGCAAAAATTTAACATTTCCGCTACTTTGAGCTCAGTTTCAAGCCATTTCCAGGACTAAAACCAATCAAAATCATCTCTATATCTGTCATATATTTTTTATTCTATCAAATGAGACCAAGAAATCGCAAATACAACTATAAAAAAACATAAGAAAAAACACTGCAAAGTCGCAGTTTTAATAAAAAATTACGATCTGGTTTTTTTTCTCTCATTATGCACTGTGTGCTGCAGGATTTGTTTCATGTGGTGCACACTTACAACATTGATGTATTCTCTCATATCTAGGCCTAAATTTACCGCTCAAAGCTTATCTGAGTGAGCTAAGCTCATGGCGTAGAACTACGGTTTGGACCCTCAACTCAAAGCTGTAGAACTACAGCTGTAAGGAGATTGAGATGAGTGACCCAAGTTCTCATACGGCATACAATAATTTTTTTTTTTTATGCGTAGAGCCCGTCGTAACTCCGAGTTGTCGGTAAATGAGGAGAGGCTGTACTGAAAAAAATATTACCATATTTTCCTGCATATGAGGCACAACTTTCTCCCCCTCCCCCATAAGTCTCAGAAAATCACTATGAACTTATTTGAATTTGAATTTGAATATGCTCAAGGCCAGGAACAAGGGTAGGCAAGGGGTGATTTCAGTGCTGCAATACTGGTAAACTAAACTCCAAACAGCAGTTGTAAATAATTGTGAAGTAGCTGTCTGTAAACAACAAGTAGTCATGTTTGTTTTGATGGTTGGTACCACTGCTAATATGCTGTGCATAAGCAGCCAGCCACTGGCTCACTATGTTTTTCAAGCAATTACTGAATTTTTAATTTATTCCAAAATATTTCCTGCCAAAATTGGGACGCACATTATGTGCTCATGTAACTTAGATGCCGGAAAGTATGGTATTTATCAACAAACTAGTTTATCACACACCAGGGTCAAACCAACAACAGTTCACAATAAGATAAGTACTGGAGAGAATGGGAATACGTGCACCACCATATTATAAGATGGTACAACCTGAGGTACTAACGAAGCTCAACAACCCAAACATCCCAAACAGCAAATCCTCCTTTTTAACTAACATACAGGATTTAAAAAACAAATAAATATACAGCCTCTCCTCACTTAATAATAATAATAATAATAATAATTTTTATTTAGACATGATACAAAGATGTACTACATAGTTCTAGGTATAAGATAAGATAAGATAAGATTTCTTCGGATTTTTAACCCCGGAAGGTTAGCCACCCAGGATAACCCAAGGAAGTCAGTGTTTCATCGAGGACTGTCTGTCTTATTTCCATTGGGGTCCTTAATCTTGTCCCCCAGGATGCGACCCACACCAGTCGACTAACAACCCAGGTACCTATTTGCTGCTAGGTGAACATGACAACAGGTGTAAGGAAACACGTCGAAATGTTTCTACCCGCCGGGAATCGAACCCGGGCCCTCCGTGTGTGAAGCGAGAGCTCTGGCCACTAGACCAATGCTGAGCATTGTGGGTATTCTTAAAATTAATTAACAGTAGACTACATGGTAAAAAATTATGGTTGATAATTTACAAAATAAGTATAATTGTGTATTTGAGTTGTGAAATTTGAATATAAGTTGAACATAATAATTTATTAATTGCAGCAATGCAATTAATTAAATCAGATCAGACAAATTAAAACAATTAGTTGTATTGCAATTACAGTTTATATGTTCATTAGATGAGTTACAAAGAGTACAAGAGAGTGGATTATTTTATTTGTTAATGCTACAGAAACAGAGTTAGCTCAGTATGCATTATTTATAAAAGGTTTTTACATTTAAGTGATTAATCAACTTTGTTGATAATGTTAAATATTGTGCATGTCAGTAAACGAATTCATTGCTAAGTGAGAAGCATACTATAATATGGTAGTGGGTTTGTATCAACCATCTTTGATATTATTTTAATTTCACCTTCGCACCATTTATAACATTTTGGTATATTTTTAAATGTTTATACAGTAGTGTACTGTATATTGCAATAAACAGAATAGAGGAAATCAGCTTTAATAAACAGTGGTACCTTGGTTTTCGTCGATAATTCATTACAAAAGCACTTACAATAATACACTTACATAATTGTTCGAGTTGGGAGCTGTACGAAAACAGAGGTACCACTGTACAGTGGTCCCCCGCCTAACGAACAAAATTCATTCCAGAAGCCTGCTCAAGTGCCATTACCAAACGAATTTACTTCCTTAAGCAATAATGTCACGTAGGTTAGTCTATTTCAGACCCCCAAAAATACACTTCCACAAGTTCTTAAAATATTATACTTACATAATTATACGATTTCCAGGGTGTTCGTTAGGCGGGGGACCACTGTATATTGTTAAGGTATGTATACTGGTCAGATAGCTCGTCATAAGTCCGAGACGTCCGTAAACGAGTAGGTCGCTAAGTGAGGAGAGGCTGTAATGAAGCCAGTCACACAAGTGAGCTCCACACACAAGCAAAAGTTTAAAGTGTTAACAGAAACACAAACAAGGGATGTTTTGGAGAGAGAAATGGTTGCAAAGCTATAATTTATACAGATGTGAGAAAGTAAACAATTTCAGGCAGAACCGAGATTCTATATAATACAGTGGACCCTCGGTTAGCGGCCGTAATCCGTTCCAGGAGCTAGGCCTTTAACCGAATTAATATTCCCGATAAGAATTAATGTAAATGCAATTAATCCGTTCCAGACAAAAATATTCACCAGTAAATAATTTTTTTTAACAATTAAATCAGTATTACATACCTTTATTGAAGACTAATGCTGGCTTCTGGAAGATGGGGGAGGAGAAAATAGGGAGGAGTTACTAGTTGGAAGGGAAATCCCCTTCCAAAAGGACTTCAGATGACAAGTCCCTCTCTGGGGTCACTTCCCTTCTTTTTCTTTTAATGCCACTAGGACCAGCTTGAGAGTCACTAGAACCTTGTCTAGAAAAATAAGTGTCCAGAGTGCTCTGTTTCTGGCGCCTCTTTAACATGTCCCTGAAGTGGGACAAGGTTTTGTCACTAAACATGTTGCAGATATGGCTTGTTTCAGCTTGGTCAGGATGGTGTTTTTCAACAAATGTCTGCACCTTAGTCCACATAGAACAAATTTCCTTAATCTCTGCAGAAGGCACCTCCTTCTCTTCCTTTTCCTCCTCCTCCCTTTCTGAAGCAAGTTCCTGAGCTGTGGTCTGTTGCTGTTCCAGATGAAGCTCTTGCAGCTCTTCAGTTGTTAGCTCTACTCTCTGGTCCTCCACCACCTCTTCCACATCCTCACCACTCACCTCCAACCCCAGGCTGTTCCCCAATGTCACAATATCTTCCACAACAGGCACAGGGTCGTCAACTGCAAATCCTTCAAAATCCCTCTGTTGGACACAATCTGGCCACAGTGGTCTCCAAGCAGAGTTCAAAGTCCTGGTAGTCACTCCCTCCCAAGCCTTACCTATAAGGCCTATGCAGTTGTAGATATTGAAGTGAATCTTCCAGAACTCTCTAAGGGTCATTTCAGTGTCTGAGGTCATTTCAAAGCACTTCTGAAACACTGCTTTGGTGTACAGTTTCTTGAAGTTAGAAATGACCTGCTGGTCCATGGGCTGGAGAAGAGGAGTGGTGTTAGGAGGCAAGAACTTCACTTTTATAAATTTGAAGTCCCTAGACATTTGGTCTTCCAAGTCTGGAGGATGTGCAGGAGCATTGTCCAGTACCAGGAGGCACTTGAGTCCCAAATTGTTATCCTGAAGGTATTTTTTAACACTTGGGCCAAACACATCATTAACCCAATCTTTGAAAATTGACCTTGTGACCCATGCATTTTGACTTGATTTCCACATCACACACAATCTTTTCTTGTGAACATTGTGTTTTGTGAACACTCTAGGAGTTTCAGAGTGATACACGAGTAAAGGCTTCACTTTGAAATCCCCACTTGCATTGCTACACAACATGAGAGTTAGCCTGTCTTTCATAGGCTTGTGTCCTGGCAGTCTTTTTTCCTCCTGCGTGATGTAGGGCCTCCTTGGCATTTTCTTCCAAAAGAGGCCTGTTTCGTCACAGTTAAACACTTGTTGGGGTTTCAGATTTTCATTCTTTATGTAGTCCTGAAATTCCTGCACAAATTTTCAGCAGAATGTTTGTCTGAACTTGCAGCTTCACCATGCCTTACAACACTGTGTATGCCACTACGCTTCTTAAATCTCTCAAACCAGCCTTTGCTGGCCCTAAATTCACTACCAGCAGCACTTGTTCCAGGAGTTTTCTTTACAAGATCTTCATGCAAACGCCTTGCCTTCTCACAAATAACAGACTCCACTAAACTGTCTCCCACCATTTGTTTTTCTTTAATCCACAATAATAATAACTTTTCCATTTGTTCCATTATTGGTGACCTTTGTTTCGTAAGCACATTTACTCCTTTGGCAACATCAGCCACCTTGATCTGTTCTTTCTTTGACAGGATGGTTGTAATTGTTGATTTGTTTTTCCCAAACATCCTGGCAAGTTCCAGCACCCGTATACCACTCTCATATTTCTCAATCACTTCTCTCTTAAATTCCATGGTATTTCTCACTCTCTTTGCCACAGGAACTTTACTAGGAACTTTCTTGGGAGCCATATTACTTATTTCGCAGTTGCACTGGCAAAAAACAATGGAAAACAAGCGAAATGTTTGTATGAATGAGCAGAAGCTTCCTTACGTACTGAGAGACTCAAACAAACTGAAGCGCAAGCATCCCCAGCCGGTGGGTTGACGCGTCCAATACAGCCGCTAACCGGAAGAATGGCCGCTAACCGGGAGCCGTAAAACCGGCCGCTAACCGAGTTGGCCGCTAACAGGAACGGCCACTAACCGAGGGACCACTGTACTTATTTTGTTGTACAGAACTGCTGAAAACATCATATGATACAGTAGAAGTATCAGGTATTAAAATAGAGAACAAGACACTGATAATTATCCTTGTACATAAACCCCCACGAGTAATGGCAGAAGAATTCACATAGTGAATAAGTTAGATACCTGCCTTGAAAGCTCTGAAAATCCTTTCAAATGTTAAATGCAAGTTTGTAGACAACAGCAATGGACAAAGTCCATTAAATCCAAATTGTCCGTTTTTGTTACAGCTCACTGGGTAATGATTTCAGATTCAACAGACATTTTATTAAATGCAGAATTGTTTGTCAGTTTTCTATCATAAAAACACCCCCTTACCCCTATTAGTTCATTAATTAAGAGGTTTTACTGTACAATGGACCCCCGAAAATCGGCCAGTCTGATTATTGGCTGGCTCGAAAATCGATTGCTTTTTTTCAGCCCAATTTTTCCCCGATTATCGGCCCGCGTACCAGACCTGTCCACTTGCACGCCTCCCCGCGCAGGCACCGTGAGTCAGTCTAGCTTTGTTTACCATTGAGTGAACATTACTCATTGCTCATTCAAACATTTCACAATAAATTTATTGTGTTTATTGGTGGTTAAGTGATTGTCACTGTGAAATAAGTCACCATGGGTCCAAAGAAGCTTCCTAGTGGCACCCCTGTGGTAAAGAAAGTGAGGAACACCATCGAACTGAAGAAGGAGATAGTAGAAAAATATGAGAGTGGCGTACTTGTGGGGGAGCTTGCCAAGATGTACAACAAAAATAAATACAGTAGAACGTCATTTAGCACGAGATTATGTTGCACGTTATCGGTATTGCACGATTTAAGATTTGCGACACATTATCATCTTACACGACGTAAAGATGATATTACACGGTTCGGCAGGAGGGTAAAAATTTTGAGCGCATGGTTATTTACTGCCTAAGAATCCTCATGCTTTGAGGAAAAGGGAATTTGTTGTTTTTCCTTCCTGCAAACTAAGTTTATTCAGATACACGGGGCCAGGAGCTGAGTCTCGACCCCTGCAACCACAATTAGGTGAGTACAGTTACATACATTATCATATATAGCAGCATATGTGTAGAGAACCTAGGATAACCCAAGTCAGTCAATGGAAATACTGTCACTCTGACTTTTTTGGGTTATCCTAGGTTCTCTACACATATGCTGCTATGTATGATAATCTTCGTAACTGTATCTGTGTATACCTGAATAAACTTACTTACAGTTTGTGGGAAGGAAAAACAAATAACCATTCTCACAAGCAGTCTTGTTACTACTACTGTTGTTGTGGTTCAGCAGACACCACCCGCCTTACCCAGCCACCACGGACCCCACCATCCCAGCATTCGTACGTATTTCATACGCGTCAAGAAGTCCTGGCTACAAGCCAGCTGTATTTGTGAAGAATAAAATAAGAGTGAATTGTGATTTGATCTTGAATTAACGAAGAAAACAAAGATATTAGACAAGACATAACCCGTGGCCGTAATGAAGTGTTACTTTGTACACATAAAAAGATGTAAACATAAGTTTGTGTGACTGACTGACTGACTGACTGACTTGACTGAATAACTGACTTGACTGACTAACTTGACTGACTGAATGACTTGACTGACTGGCTGAATGACTTGACTGACTGACTGAATGACTTGACTGACTGACTGACTGAATGACTTGACTGACTGAATGACATGACTGACTGACTTGACTGACTGACTGAATGACTTGACTGACTTACTGAATGACTTGACTGACTTACTGAATGACTTGACTGACTTATTGAATGACTTGACTGACTTATTGAATGACTTGACTGACTTACTGAATGACTTGACTGACTTACTGAATGACTTGACTGACTTACTGAATGACTTGACTGACTTATTGAATGACTTGACTGACTTATTGAATGACTTGACTGACTTATTGAATGACTTGACTGACCTACTGAATGACTTGACTGACCTACTGAATGACTTGACTGACTTACTGAATGACTTGACTGACTTACTGAATGACTTGACTGACTTACTGAATGACTTGACTGACTTACTGAATGACTTGACTGACTTACTGAATGACTTGACTGACTTACTGAATGACTTGACTGACTTATTGAATGACTTGACTGACTTATTGAATGACTTGACTGACTTATTGAATGACTTGACTGACCTACTGAATGACTTGACTGACCTACTGAATGACTTGACTGACTTACTGAATGACTTGACTGACTTACTGAATGACTTGACTGACTTACTGAATGGCTTGACTGACTTACTGAATGGCTTGACTGACTTAAAGTTAGACACTCAGTTCAACCATCGACTTCAGTTCAAGAACTTCTACTATCCACCTCAGCCCAGTAGGGCCACAGCATAACTCTCCACTCTCTTCACAATCATCCACAAACACCAGCACCCACAATTTAAGGTAAATACTATTATTTTTATTACATTTGTAGTCTTAAGCAGTAAAAACAACATAATACATCACGATAATGAACTACAATTACATATTCACTTTTATTTTTGTAAGATCTGTTGGTCTAAAAAAAACTTGTTTGGCTTTTTGGGGACTCTCAGGAACGTAACCCTATTTTTCCCATTAGTTCTTTTAATTATTTAACACGAAATTATCTAACACAACTTTTTCAGGAACGTAACTATCGTGTTAAATGACGTTCTACTGTATACTATCACCTCTATCCTGACAAAGAGAAAAGAACTTGAGGAAGCTGATGTTGCAAAAGGTATTAACATGTTTGCCAAAAATAGATCAAAAACAGTGGATGAGGTTGAGAAGTTGTTGGTGGTGTGGATCAACGAAAAACAGATAGCAGGTGATAGTGTTTCCATGGCGATAATTTGTGAAAAGGCAAAGGCAGTTGCACGCAGATTTTGTCAAGAAAATGCCTGGAACCAGTGCTGATGTGAGTGATTTTAAGGCCAGCAAAGGCTGGTTTGACAGATTTAGGACTGTGGACAGTTATTTTGTGAGACAGGGATCCAGTGACTCTCAAGCTGGTTCTAGTGGCATTAAAAGACAAAGAAGGGAAGTAACCCCAGAGAGGGACTTGTTACCTGAAGTCCTTTTGGAGGGGGATTTCCCTTCCAAACACTAAGCCCTCCCTCACTCCTCCTCCCTATCTTCCAGATGCCAGCAAGTCTCTTCAATAAAGGTAAGTAAATGTTATTTTAAATGTAAATTTATTGTTGTTATTATGTGTTTTGTGTATGTAAAACTATAGTTAATCTTTACAAAATGTATTTTTTGTGAATATTTTTGGGTGTCTGGAACGGATTAATTGTATTTACAATATTTCTTATGGGAAATAATGGTTCAGATATCGGCCAGTTCGATTTTAGGCCTAGCTCCTGGAACGGATTACGGCCGATTTTCGGGTGTCCACTGTACTCTTATGACTACCTCATAGAAGTAGAGACAAGCATAGATCCACATGTTGAAAACCTGAAAGCATGCTAAGTAAATTTAACCCGAAATGTGTGATACTTGTGACTTGTTTCTAGAGGTTTTCTATCCTTCAGCTCAGCCTTGGGCTAAACTTTCATGTTGACTGCCTGTTCAACCAAGCTATTGCTGTTAGCAACCTGCTGGTCCACATATCCATTACAACTTGGTTGATCTGGCACTTTGTGGAGGTAGAAAACCCGTTGCCTCTACATCTGTAACAGCAATATTTCTGATATCTGCTGGCAGCAGAAATATTGCTGGAACACGAATGTTGGCACAGTGCCCTGTAATTGTGCCCTTGGCACCAGTATTTTTCACTAGGTCTATTTTACACTTACATATCTCACTCCAGTACAGTATCTTCCATGTATACATCATTGTCTCTCTTCTTTGCTAGAGAGAGATCATTTCAAGTGCTTTGAGGTGTTCCCAGTAGTTTAAGTATTTTACTGGCTTTATGCAGGCAGAACATAATTTCTGTTCCTTTTTTTTAAGTTTTTGCCTTGAAGAGAAAAGTCAACACCAAAGAATATTCTAAATGAAAGAGTACAAGTGGAGTAAATATTGCCAACACTGGCATTTTTTTAGCTTTTGCAGCATTTGACTTACCATGCTCTCTAAATGATAGGTTATTTGCTATTATTATAGCAGAGCTTCATACATGTTTATTTCATTCTACTGACTGAGACAAAATAAATGCAGTAGTATCAGATATTTCCTGTGAAAAAGTCCTGAGTACCCTTTACTCACACCAGTACATGGAAAAACTAAAAACAGAAGCATACCTGGTCTGTATTAAAAATGTTCTGCTGAGAAAGCCTATGAAAAGATCAAATATTGAAAGAGAAGGTAAAATAATGATCAGAAGAAAAAAGGATTACTGAATTGCTTGAAAAAAGTATATGTCGCAATACTGGAAAGATAATCTCCACCGAGAGATTACCAATACAGAGCACAAATATAAATGTTTATACCAGATGGAAGACTCACAAAAGAAACAAAAAGCCATTAACCCTTTAACTGCCCAAACACTGATCTACATTTTCACTACTAGCACTTCAAATATTTTGAAGAAAAACAAATGAAAACGAAAAAAAAAATTAGAAACGAAAAAAAAAATTAGAACCAGTACTAATCAACATATAAGGCAGCGAAGTTGGTACTAGATGCTCATGTAACGGCAATATAGTCCTGCTGCTTGCAGAAATGTTGCCGATATGCCTTTTTTCCTAGTACAGTGGTACCTCAGTTAACGATATTTTTTCGTTCCAGAATGCTGTTCAAGTGCCATTACCAAACAAATTTATCCCCATAAGGAATAATGTAAAATAGACTAGTCCTTTTAGATCCCCAAAAATACACTTACAAAAGCATTTAAAAAAATAAACTTACATAAAAGGGCGAGTTTGGGGACCATCGTTAACCGAGGTACCACTATTATTTTTAGTTTACATTGTTTTCATGTACTGATAATTACAATTTATAATAGTTCCTGTGATTTTATAGCCAATGTTCTGACACTAATATTAGGTATGGAAATAGTTATCAATAGTCACAAACACACTGACAGGTGAACATGTTCACTTGCCTTGGTCACATACTAGTCTAGAAATATCTTTCTTTCTTTCAACACGTCGGCCGTTTCCCACCGAAGCGGGGTGGCCCAAAAGGAAAAACGAAAGTTTCTCCTTTTACATTTAGTAATATATACAGGAGAAGGGGTTACTAGCCCCTTGCTCCCGGCATTTTAGTCGCCTCTTACGACACGCATTGCTTACGGAGGAAGAATTCTGTTCCACTTCCCCATGGAGATAAGAGGAAATAAGAACAAGAACTAGTAAGAAAATAGAAGAAAACCCAGAGGGGTGTGTATATATATGCTTGTACATGAATGTGTAGTGTGACCTAAGTGTAAGTAGAAGTAACAAGACGTACCTGAAATCTTGCATGTTTATGAGACAGAAAAAAGACACCAGTAATCCTACCATCATCTAAAACAATTACAGGCTTTCGTTTTACACTCACTTGGCAGGACGGTAGTACCTCCCTGGACAGTTGCTGTCTACCAACCTACTACCTAGATCTAGAAATATATACAGTGGTACCTCGAGTTACGATATTTTTCGTTCAAGAATGCTGCTCAAGTGCCATTACCAAACGAATTTATCCCCATAAGGAATAATGTAAAATAGACTAGTCCTTTTACACCCCCAAAAATATACTTACAAAAGCATTTAAAAAAGTAAACTTACATAAAAGGGCGATTTTGGGGACCATCGTAACTCGAGGTACCACTGTACGTACAAATTATTTATATGTCCCAGCAATGTTTTTAAAAGTACAGGTCGCCCTCCACATTCACGGGCTTCGAACATTTGCGAATGTTCATAGTTAATGTGATTTCATAGTTAATCTTTGTTCTGGCACTAATATTAGGTACTGAAATAGTACTCAAATAAGTCACAAACACAGTAACAGGTGAACATTTTCACCTGCCTTAGTCACATACGTACTATTGTCTAGAAATATATACATAGTATTTATAGGTCCCAGCAATGTTTTGGATACAAGGGAGTATATAATAATAATAAGTTCCCTTGAAGCATGATGTAAGATGTGTCACTTGTCTTATCTTATCACTCCACTAATGACATTGGTGACATTTGATGAGGGTACACTGCCTTCGCTTTATTTGTTTTCACTGTTACACATAAACATGTCTGTCTGTCTGTCTAGCTCTGTCTATCTGTCTGCCTGTGTGTCTCAATCTTTCTCTCTGCTTGTCTCTCTTGTCTCAAAGAGTTGCTCATGAACCAACTGATATTACACACGATCACTATCTACAAGCACAGTATAGCACTTTGTCTGGACTTTTTGGGTTATCCTAGGTAATTTACACTATGTATAATTGTATTTACATATGTGTTCTTGTGAGACAGAGACAGATAGAGACAAAGAGATAGACAGAGATTGATACAGACAAACAGACGGAGATAGACACAGCCAATCAGCCAGCCAGGTGGCCAGCCAGCCTGACGAATATGTATTACACATTCCAGAATTGTTTCTTTTTACTTAGGGAATAGGTTATAGGACATTCTGGCAGGATGACACTATCTGTGGTACCAAAATTGAAAGGGTGTTGCACAAATGTTGCACATGGGTTATTATTGTTAGGCTAAGTAAATGCTATTATTATATTTCCCTACAATATATTTGTGCACCAAACATTCACGAGGTTCTTGATCCCCTAACCCTCACGAATGTGGATGGTGACCTGTATATGAAACTCCTTGAAGTATGGTGTCAGACAAGAGTGTCACTCTAATACTGTTGATGGTGAAGTCACTAATACTACTGCTGAACCTTCGCATGTTTCTTTACTCTCACTGTTCCACACACACACACACAAACATGTCCATCTCTGTCTGCCTGTTTTCTGCTGCTGCCCCCCTTCTCTCTCTCTTTTTTTTTACACAGGGTTTGACAACATTAGGTTAAGGATCCCTAGCTTTATTGACAAGCTATTTACAAGTTAAGGGTTCCTAACTTTATTGACAAGCTAAGAGCTCTCACTCTCTCTCTCCATCCCTCCCTCTCTCTCCATCCATCCCTCCCTCTCTCTCCATCCATCCCTCCCCCTCTCTCCATCCCTCCCTCCCTTCCTCCCTCTCTCTCTCTCTCTCCCTCCTCTCCATCCCTCCCTCCCTCCCTCTCTCTCCATCCCTCCCTCCCTCCCTCTCTCTCCATCCCTCCCTCTCTCTCCATCCCTCCCTCCCTCTCTCTCCATCCCTCCCTCCCTCCCTCTCTCTCTCTCCATCCCTCCCTCCCTCCCTCTCTCTCTCTCCATCCCTCCCTCCCTCTCTCTCTCTCCATCCCTCCCTCCCTCTCTCTCTCTCTCCATCCCTCCCTCCCTCCCTCTCTCTCCATCCCTCCCTCCCTCCCTCTCTCTCCATCCCTCCCTCCCTCTCTCTCTCTCTCTCTCTCCATCCCTCCCTCCCTCTCCCTCCCTCCCTCCCTCTCTCTCCCTCCCTTCCCTCCCCCATTCCCTCTCTCTCTCTCTCAGAGAGCCGATCATGAACCAACAAGTATTACGCATGTTCCAGAATCATCACATTTGACCAGTTCAAGTAGAAATGCGTATTACTTGCCACAGTCATGCTTATGCCTCATTTACAAACAGTATAACACTTTGCCTGGCTTTTTTGGGTTATCCTAGATAATTTACACTATGTATGATAACTGTACTTATGTGTACCTGTACCCAAATAAACTTAGTTCTTGATTCTGGTTCATCAGCAGTTCTCTCTGAGACAAAGACAGAGATAGACGGAGAGACAGAGATAGACAGAGCTAGCCCATCAGCCAGGGCCATCTAGCAAGCCAGACCCATCTAGCCAGCCAAAGTCACCCAGCCAGCTAGCTAACCAGCTGAATATGTATTACACGTCGCAGAATCCTCTCTTTTTTTTTCTCTGCTTAGGGCATAGGTAATAGGACATTCTGGCAGGATGACACTACCAACTGCATCAAACCTGAAAGGATGTGGTACAAATGTTCCACATAAGTTATTATCTAGGTGTTTATATTTCCTCAATCACTTGTGGCCACATCCATCTCAAAGCCCCTAAACTCAGGGTCAGCATCACTTTCCTCCTAAAAGGAGTTTCAATGTTTATTTATGCTTGTTAGGTGTACTAGTACATCAGACACAGTCGTTACCTGTATAGTAAACCATGATGCACTATGGAGACCCTCTTGGCCTTAAATTTGTTTGAAATATATGAAGAGATTGTAGAAGACCCAGAGAGTTGTGCGGAGGTCCAAAATACTGTAATACAGTGGACCCCCGGATTGCGTACTGCTCCAAACTCGAACAATTATGTAAGTGTATTTTTGTAAGTGCTTTTGTAAGTGTATTTTTTGGGGGTCTAAAAGGACTAATATAATTTACATTATTCCTTATGGGAACAAATTCGTTCGGTAACGGCACTTGAACAGCATTCTGGAACGAAATAATGACGTAATCCAGGGGTCCACTGTAGTACTTTGTAATACTCTCCTATGATTCAACCACCAAAATTAAAACTAAATTAAAAATACACTGAAGCCTCTAAATTCCTTACACCTTCATTTGCTAACTTGGGTCTTTTGCCAGAAGGGGTCACTAGTGAAAAATTTGGCCTCTCTTTGGTTGGCAATACTCTCTTTTAGTAAGAAGACAGCTTACCATAGAAAATATTTTTAAAACAGTGGTTTAATAAAAATATTGAATTGTAGGTATAGAGATAGGAAAAATGGAGGAAAGAAAGATGATAAATAGATGGATGGATTATTGGAGGATAGATGAATGGATGTAGAAAGGGAGGTATATAGGAAGAGATGTAGAAAAGATAATGAGGAAGGGAGTATGAAAGGATGTAGGGAGAATTTACCATGTTGAGAGTTAAGAGGAGTGTTGTTTTTCTGTTGTCACATAAAATGACTGACCAAGAAGTGACCCAGACTGTCAGCCACACCATCTGACTTCACCACAACACATATCCATCTGCCTGACCAGACAGCTACCCACCTGGCCTAATCACCTGCTTGCCTACTCACCTTTCCTCACTTCAATTCCTCAACACATCCAGCACCTGTGAGCCCTAACTTACTCCAGCACCATGCAACCAGAACAAACCCCATTCCCTAGCTGGCCCACACACCCAGCTCCATCTCTGAACACAGCACCTGCCAGCCATCACTCACCACACACCCAGCTGCCCTGCAAAGCTGTTCTTCCTTCACTGCCTCAGAACACACATAGCATCTGCTAGCTCTCCTTCACTACTTCCTCTTTCACCACACCCCTTCCCCAGACACCTTGCCTGTCTGCCTCACCTCACAGCAGAGTTTGCTGGTATCTACATACACCCATGAGGAAGACTGTATTATTAGACTCCATGGCTGATGCATTCACTGCCACAAGTGCCACCAAACCTTACATCAGTGTTCAAGAATACTTCTAGGTATTTTCCACAATTGTGAGGTCTCCAAGAACGTAAACCCATGAATACAGGGAACCTAACTGCATATACTTCTAGTCTTCGGCTAGACTACAAATATCTCTGATTTTGCTAAGGTACATCTGACTAAATGTAAAAACTTTAATCATAATTACTTTCATGTATTCTATTATTATATACTTGAATGTGAATTAATCCAAGAGTTTTGAGCTAATTCTTTCATAAACTTTCAAGGAATGTCCAAATATTACATTTATAATGATATGATAAACTGACCTGGAAAATCCAAGCTCATGGGATCCCTGGTAAAATTCTCTAAAGAATCACAGGAAACAGTTGTCATAAATGGAGTAGAATCCGACTGGAATAATGCTTTGAGTGGCGTGCCACAAGGATCCATTCTGGGAGCATCCCTGTTTGTGATATACTATACATCAATGACAGACGAAAACATCACAAATCACATAAAACAAATAAAAAAAATTGCTGAAGATACAAAGAATGACGGCAAAGTAAATTGTGAAGGTGGCATTAACTCCAAGCAAAATGACCTACACGAACCTCACAAGTTGTCAAAAGACTGGCAAATACCAATCATTATGGAGAAAAGAAAGATCATGCATATGGAAAAACAAGAGTACACCAGTTGTCATACTGAAAACTAGGTCACGGAATAAAAATCCAGACATTAAAAGCAATTGAGCAAGTGTAAACACTTGTGACAAAAGACAAAAAACTTTCTTGACATAATCAAACATATCTTTGAATACTAAAAAAATAAAGCTGCCACTGAGCCTAACAATGATGCCCTAATACAACTCCACCTTAACTACTGTATTCAGCATAGAGATCACACTTATAAACAGTTTATCCTGGGCAGAGATTTAATACAGGACAAACAAAATCATTCAGGAAATAAGTAGCTCCCTTACCAGCAGAGTCAGAGGGCTACACAAATAACAACCTTTCTAACAAAGCAAGAGAACATTGATCTCATCCAGGCTTTCGATAATGTAAAATTGGATGAAGAAAACCAATACTACATTGTGCTTGCCAAACCACAATGCAGAACAGAAAACAGGAAATTCTTCAATTTCCAGAAAGGAACATACTACGTATAGGCCAGGGATACACGGAAAAATTGACGAGTAACCGAAGCATACACGACATTTCAAAATTCGTTTTGAAAAAAAATTAAATCAAGCAAAATGGGAGAAGGGACACTACCAAAATTCAGGCCAAGAAAATAAACTTTGCCTAATGTCAACCAGACTACACTACAACTAAGTTTATTAGCTAAGAAAACATTGGGGACAGAGTTTCTATACCCATTTTGGGCTTTTATCTTTAGACCAGTGCCCATGGGATTGCTTTGGAAAAACAAGCTTTCGACTGACAAATTAATGTTTTATACATATTTCATTATTTCTCGACATAGACAAATATATAAAGCACATTAAATACTGGACTAACACTTAGGTCACAATACACTTGCAAGTACAAACATATATACACACCCCTCTGGGTTTTTTCTGTTTTCTTTCTAGTTCTTGTTCTTGTTTATTTCCTCTTATCTCCATGGGGAAGTAGACTAGAATTCTTCATCTGTAAGCCATGTGTGTCATAAGAGGCAACTAAAATGCCTGGAGCAAGGGGCTAGTAACTCCTCCTCCTGTATACATTATGAAAGTTAAAAAGGGAAACTTTCGTTTTTCTTTTTGGGTCACCCTGCCTCGGTGGCATATGGCCAGTTTGATGAAAAAAATTAATAAATAAATACTGAACGTGCAAGCACATATTCTCGTTCCCTGCTACTGTACTGTATTAAGAGTGTGCTGGACCTGTAATTATTTGGAACTATTTGAAGTGATGTCACAATTGATTTACTACAAGGGGGGGGAGGGAGGGGGGGGGGGAGAGAGAGAGAGAGAGAGAGAGAGAGAGAGAGAGAGAGAGGAGAGAGAGAGTGGAGAGAGTGAGGTGAGAGAGTGAGAGGAGAGTGAGGAGGAGAGAGTGAGAGAGTGAGGAGTGAGAGTGAGAGTGTAGAGAGTGAGAGAGTGAGAGAGAGTGAGAGAGAGAGAGAGAGAGAGAGAGAGAGAGAGAGAGAGAGAGAGAGAGAGAGAGAGAGAGAGAGAGAGAGAGAGTGAGAGTGAGAGAGTGAGAGAGAGTGAGAGAGTGAGAGTGAGAGAGTGAGAGAGTGAGTGAGAGAGAGAGAGAGTGTGTGAGTGAGTGTGAGAGTGTGTGAGTGAGTGAGAGTGAGTGAGAATGAGTGAGTGTGAGAGTGAGTGAGTGAGAGTGAGTGAGAGTGAGTGAGAGTGAGTGAGTGAGAGTGAGTGAGAGTGAGTGAGTGAGAGTGAGTGGAGGAGTGGAGAGTGAGTGAGTGAGTGAGAGTGAGTGAGTGAGTGGGAGTGGAGTGAGTGGGAGTGAGGAGGAGTGAGTGAGGGAAAATGAAGTGTGTGTACTCACCTATTTGTGGTTGCAGGGGTCGAGTCATAGCACCTGGCCCCACCTCTTAACTGATTGCTACTAGGTCCTCTCTCTCCCTGCTCCATGAGCTTTATCAAACCTCGTCTTAAAACTATGTATGGTTCCTGCCTCCACTACATCACTTTCTAGGCTATTCCACTTCCTGACAACGCTATGACTGAAGAAATACTTCCTAACATCCCTTTGACTCATAGGAGTCTTCAACTTCCAACTGTAACCCCTTGTTTGTGTGTCCCCACTATGGAACATCTTGTCTCTGTCCCCCTTATCTATTCCTCGCAGTATTTTATATGTTGTTATCATGCCTCCCCTAACCCTCCTGTCCTCTAGTGTCGTCAGGCCGATTTCCCTTAACCTTTCTTCGTAGGACAATCCCCTTAGCTCTGGGACTAGGTGTGGGTTCCAAACTGGTGCTGCATACTCCAGTATGGGCCTGACGTATATGGTGTACAGAGTCTTGAACGATTCCTTAGTGAGGTATTGGAACGCTATTCTTAGGTTTGCCAGCCGCCCGTATGCTGCAGCAGTTATCTGATTGATGTGTGCCTCAGGAGATGTGCTCGGTATTATACTCACCCCAAGACCTTTTTCCTTGAGTGAGGTTTGCAGTCTCTGGCCACCTAGATTATACTCTGTCTGTGGTCTTCTTTGCCCTTCCCCGATCTTCATGACTTTACATTTGGCAGGGTTAA
This sequence comes from Cherax destructor, assembly GCA_009830355.1. Classification (NCBI taxonomy): domain Eukaryota; kingdom Metazoa; phylum Arthropoda; class Malacostraca; order Decapoda; family Parastacidae; genus Cherax; species Cherax destructor. The sequence goes on along the minus strand of WNWK01019090.1, from coordinate 4,999 downwards.
AATCAAGGAGCCATTTACTGGACCAGGCTTGTAGCCTGTCTAGGTCTCTTTGTAGTCCTGCCTGATCCTCAACTGATTTAATTCTTCTCATTAACTTCACATCATCTGCAAACAGGGACACTTCTGAGTCTATCCCTTCCATTATGTCATTCACATATACCAAAAACAGTACAGGTCCTAGAACTGACCCTTGTGGAACCCCACTCGTCACAGGTGCCCACTCTGACACCTTGTCACGTACCATGACTCGTTGTTGCCTCCCTGTCAGATATTCTCTGATCCAATGCAGTGCCTTTCCTGTTACATGTGCCTGATCCTCTAGCTTTTGCATTAACCTCTTGTGAGGAACTGTGTCGAACGCCTTCTTGCAGTCCAAGAAAATGCAGTCTATCCACCCCTCTCTCTCATGTCTTACTTCTGTTACCTTGTCATAAAACTCCAGTAGGTTTGTGACACAGGATTTTCCTTCCCTGAAACCGTGCTGGTTGTCGTTTATAAGCTTGTGTCTTTCTAGTTGCTCCACCACTCTCCTCCTGATGATCTTCTCCATGACTTTGCATACTATACACGTCAGTGACACAGGTCTGTAGTTTAATGCCTCGTGTCTGTCTCCTTTCTTAAAAATTGGGACTACATTTGCCATCTTCCACACCTCAGGTAGTTGCCCAGTTTCAATGGATGTGTTGAAGATTTTTGTTAGTGGCACACTTAACATCTCTGCTTCCTCTCTAAGGACCCACGGAGAATTGTTGTCAGGTCCCACCGCTTTTGAGGTATCGAGTTCACATAACAGCTTCTTCACCTCCTCCTCGGTTGTGTGTATTTCATCCAGCACTTGTTGGTATACCTCCCTATTCTGAATTCCTGGAGTCCTTCCTGTCTCCTTCCTCCTCCTCCTTTAAATCTCGCTGAAAACAGTAAGTGTATAAAAGACATTCATCATAAAGTTGCAAATAAAGACATTGGATCAGGTCAGCAAACAAAGGGAGACAGCAGAGGGAAACAAGAGACTAGTTCCCTTAAGGTTTACTATACTAATAGCATTAGTGTAAGAAATAAGATAGATGAGCTAAGATTAATTGCAAGTGCAGGAAACATAGATATTATTGCGATAACAGAGACCTGGCTCAATCTGAAAGAGAGAGAGTTGCCTTCTGAATGTCACATACAAGGCTATAAATTATTCCACACTGATAGGGTCAACAGGAAGGGTGGTGGAGTAGCGATGTATGTCAGAGACAATTTAAATTGTTGTGTTAGACATGATATAAAATTAGAAGCGTCAGCCACTGAATCTGTTTGGTTACAGCTTCTTGAGGGCCGTGTAAAACTTATCTTGGGTGTGATTTACAGGCCCCAAAGCTTGATAGGAGTGCAGTAAACTTCTATGGGATGAAATTCGTAAGGCATCTACATATGAAAATGTTGTGCTAATGGGAGATTTCAACTTTAGACAAATTGACTGGAGCAATTTGACAGAAAATTTAGAGTCAAGTGACTTTCTTGATACGATTCAGGATTGTTTTTTGAAACAGTTGGTGACAGAACCAACTAGAGGAAATAACCTGCTAGACTTGGTTCTTGCCAGCAGGGAATCGCTAATTAATAATCTTGAGGTTAATGATGAGCTTGGGGAAAGTGATCACAAATCACTCAGTTTTAATATATCATGGAATTACCCTACTAATGGAAATCAAGTCTCTGTCCCTGACTTCCGCCTGGCTGATTTCATAGGACTGAAAAGTTTCCTGAGTAGGCTGAACTGGAATGACCTGACAGTGGGTCAGGTAGGTGGTGATTGCCAATATGACGTTTTCCAGAGAATAGTTCTAGCAGCTCAGACAGCTTATGTTCCTAATAGTGAAATCAGATCAAACAAAAATGATCCTAAATGGATGAACAATAGATTAAATAATCTCATTGGCCAAAAGAGAGGCATATATAGACGAATCAAAAGAGGAGAGGGGCAATTAAGTAATCAATATATTCAGTTAAAGAGAGAAATAAAAAAGGGAGTAGGAAAAGCAAAAAGAGAGTATGAGGTTAAAGTTGCAAGAGAATCGAAGACTAACCCAAAAGAATTTTTTCAGGTATACAGAAGTAAGAATAGGGACAAGATAGGCCCACTCAAAAGTTACTCAGGTCAGCTCACCGACAGCGATAAGGAAATGTGTAGAATGTTTAACACTTACTTCCTCTCAGTTTTTACACAGGAAGATACTAGTGATATTCCAGAAATAATAAATTATGTAGAACAGGACGATAGTAAACTATGCATGATTAGGGTCATAAGTGACATGGTCCTTAGACAAATAGATAAATTAAAACCTAACAAATCCCCAGGCCCTGATGAACTGTATGCAAGGGTTCTAAAGGAATGTAAAGAGAAGCTTAGCAAACCTATGGCTAATCTTTTCAACATATCACTGCAAACTGGCATGGTGCCAGATAAGTGGAAAATGGCAAATGTAATACCTATTTTCAAAGCAGGTGACAGGTCCTTAGCTTCGAACTATATACCAATAAGCCTAACCTCCATAGTGGGAAAATTTATGGAATCAATAATTGCCGAGGCAATTCGCAGCCATCTTGAAAAGCATAAATTAATCAACGAATCTCAGCACGGTTTTACAAAAGGGCATTCCTGCCTTACAAATTTATTAACTTTTTCACTAAGGTTGTTCACAATCTACATAAACGACATAGATGAGGGAATAAATAGCGACATAAGCAAATTTGCCAATGACACCAAAATAGGCCGTCCAATTCATTCAAATGAGGACATTAGAGCACTCCAGGAATAATACACTCCAGGAAGATTTGAATAGACTGATGCAGTGGTCGGAGAAGTGGCAGATGCAGGTTAATATAGATAAATGAAAAGTTCTAAATATTGGACAGGACAATAACCATGCCATATATAAACTAAATAATGTAGATCTTAATACTACTGATTGCGAAAAGGATTTAGGAGTTCTGGTTAGCAGTAATCTAAAACCAAGACAGCAGTGCATAAGTGTTCGCAATAAAGCGAACAGAATCCTTGGCTTCATATCAAGAAGCATAAATAATAGGAGTCCTCAGGTTGTTCTTCAACTCTATATATCCTTGGTTAGGCCTCATATAGAATATGCTGCACAGTTTTGGTCACCGTATTACAGAATGGATATAAATGCTCTGGAAAACGTACAGAGGATGACTAAGTTGATCCCATGTATCAGAAATCTTCCCTATGAAGATAGACTGAGGGCCCTGAATCTGCACTCTCTAGAAAGGCGTAGAATTAGGGGGGATGTGATTGAGGTGTATAAATGGAAAACAGGAATAAATAAAGGGGATGTAAATAGCGTGTTAAAAATATCTAGTATTGACAGGACTCGCAGCAATGGCTTTAAGTTGGATAAATTCAGATTCAGGAAGGATATAGGAAAGAATTGGTTTGGTAATAGAGTTGTCGATGAGTGGAACAACTCCCGATTACAGTTATAGAAGCTAAAACGTTGTGTAGTTTTAAAAATAGGCTAGATAAATATATGAGTGGGTGCGGGTGGGTGTGAGTTGGACCTGACTAGCTTGTGCTACTAGGTCAGATGCCGTGCTCCTTCCTTAAGTGAATGTAACCTGACCTGGCTGGGTCGGAGCATTGGCTTAAGCCGGTGGGAGACTTGGACCTGCCTCGCATGGGCCAGTAGGCCTGCTGCAGTGTTCCTTCTTTCTTATGTTCTTATGTTCATGTTGAGCTCCTCACATACCTCTTGGTTGTTTCTTGTGAACTCCCCACCTTCCTTCCTCAGCCTGATTACCTGGTCCTTGACTGTTGTTTTCCTCCTGATGTGGCTATACAACAGCTTTGGGTCAGACTTGACTTTTGATGCTATATCATTTTCGTATTGTTGCTGAGCCTACCTTCTTACCTGTGCATATTCGTTTCTGGCTCTTCGGCTAATCTCTATTTTCCTGGGTCCTTTGTCTTCTGTACTTTTCCATTCTCTAGTGCACTTAGTTTTGCCTCCCTACACCTTTGGGTGAACCAAGGACATACGTACGTACGTACGTGGCGCGCATGTGTGTGTGTGTGTGTGTGTGTGTGTGTGTGTGTGTGTGTGTGTGTGTGTGTGTGTGTGTGTGTGTGTGTGTGTGTGTGCATACGTGTAATTTATTTTAACTTGACTGCCACCTTCCAGTAAGACAGGGTGGCCCAAAGAGGAAAATACATTCACCATCATTCATTCACTTGCATTCTTTCTAGAAGTATGATGATATCATGATGAGATTACCCTCCAACTACAATATCCTCACACCTTATTCAAAGCACAGGCACTGCCCTTCCCACCTCCAGTACTCAAGTCTGGCTCACCAGTTTTTCCTGAATCCCTTCATTAAAGTTATCTTGTTCACAGTCCAACAGCATGTCCATTAATACCTAATAACCTAGTAATCAAAATTGTATGTCTTCTCTACAAGACTTATTAAAGCCACATAGCATGACCTAATAAAATACTCAATTCTCTTGTATTCATTGTAACTCATCTAATGACCAAATGTACTGTTATTGCCTTATTAATCTTAAGTAAATTTAAGTTTGCCCAAAATGCTCTGCATATAAAGGGGCTTTTGGCATGTATACCAAACTACAGCCTCTCCTCACTTAGCAACGTACTTGTTTACCGACACCTCGGACTTATGACGGGCTCTCTGACCAGTATTCATACCTAAATAATGTATATTAGAGCTGATTTCCTCTATTCCGTTTATTTCAATATACTACAGTACACTACTGCATAAACATTTAAAAATATACCAGAAATGTTATAAATGGTGCAAAGGAGACATTAAAACAATATCAGAGATGGTTGACACAAACTCACTACCATTATAGTACGCTCCTCACTTAGCAAAGAATTCGTTTAACCCTTTCAGGGTTGGTGACGTACTAGTACGCGTAAATTCTAGCGCCCTCAAATCAAGCGGGAAAAGGCTTGTAGGCTTAGATGTGAAA